>CAXKVX010004142.1:0-20490 GCA_964058865.1 Eleocharis quinqueflora
GGTGAACCACTTCAAACCAGACTCTAAGTTCAATTCTAGGTTTCTCAAACAAACAAGTAACTCTTTTTGGTGTTTTGGTATAAATTGGGGGGGGGGGGTTTGCAATCAAGTTTGGTATCAAACAATCAAGTATTAAGTAAACAGTAAGTAATTAAAGCAATAAAACAGTAGCAAACAAGTAAACAACTCAAATAATCAATAGGATAATGGTTCCTAGGGTTTAGGATTAAATTGACTTCAGGATTGGGTTCCTGCGGCCTGTAAGGGGTTACCTGCGGGTGTGTAAGACCACCTACAGGGCCGCAGGTCTTATCTGCAGGGGCGCAGGGACCTCTGATGTGTTTTGTTAGGTGCTGTGATTGGTGGTTTGACACACAGGACTAACTTAAACTCCCTCAACTCTCGTTTGTTGGTTGTTTAACAGATCAAGCAAGTCAAATACACCTTTAAGTCTCTCTCGAGTACTTAAAACCAATTGAACGCGTTCTAAGGTTAGTTCAACCTCTCGGTTGAACACGAGATTCCCTCTCGGGTTGTCTCGGACTCAAATAAATCAACCCTAACAGTTCCAATATTCAGTTGATAGTTACTTAATATTAAAACCACACTAGGTTTGGCCTTCACATACGGGTAACCAAGCAACAAGCAAGCAAACAGAGGAAAAAACAATTATCAAGCAGTTCAATATGAAAATCACAACAAATAACTCAGTTAAAACATCAATCCATCCATACAATCATTATCCTACCCTAAGAACTAGATAAACTACTCACGACTCATGTTCATACAACAAGATAACAGATAAAACAGAGAGTTCATGAGTAAAAGAACAGATAAAACCCTTAACACTTCGTTCTCCACTGCAAGGTATGCTTCCCGGCCTTGAATCTCTCCTAAGGCGTGAAGAAACCTTGGCAAATAATGCCCAACACCCTTCTCAGGTCTGTTGGCTTCAAGACGGCGTCCAAAGAGTCGAAAGCTCCACCCTAAGGCCTCTGGAATAACTTCCTTTTATAGGGTCTGAGGCGGTTTTGAGGCTGAGACATTCCATATCTATCCCTGTGGGGCCGCAGAGGGCATGAACGGGCCGCAGGGGTCTCTTCTAGCCCAACAAACATTTTCCAAGGTGGCAGGCAAGTCTCCAGGCCTGCAGACCATCTCAACGGGGCCGCAGGGGGCATGAACGGGCCGCAGGGATCTCTTTTGGCCCAGCAATCATCTTCTAAGGTGGCAGACAAGTCTCTAGGCCTGCAGGGAGCATCAACTGGGTCGCAGGGAGCATCAACTGGGCGCAGGGATCATCAACTGGCCGCAGGAAGGTTGCATCTGGCCTAAATCAAGTGTTATCTCGCTCTAAGTCTCTGTGCATGCATGAAAGGGTCCACTAATGCTTAATTATGCCCAGAGAGCTCAGCTACACATGTCATTCATCTTCCAAAGCACTTTGCCTCCTTTGGTAATTGTTGTTTTACTTGGCCAACTATCCAAACCAAGGGACGACTGTTTGGGAACACCCAGGACAGTACCGTAACCATGTTCATCATTTGTTTTGCCGGGTTAGATGAACTAAACCCTGGTTGCGACATTTCCGACACTTCACAACTAGCCATATGTGGAATCTACCTACTCTCAATGATTGAAAGTGATAAGTGGATGTGTACGTGTCTTTGTGGATTCTCACAAGTCACTCCGCTAAGCACTTGCCTGCTTTGGTAGACTCACTTTACTCTCAAGATCACTCTCAAATGGTGTTTAGTGTGTGTGAGGTAAGATCTTCACCTGTCTCATTGTTTTGTCGCAAGCGCCAGGCACAACGAGTGATCCTTTGTTCTGACCCCTCCGAGAACACATGAGGTGAACTCATCTTTGGGCGTGCGGTGCTTTTTCTCGGATATAACACCAAACACTAAGGGTTTAGCAACTAAGGCAGGGTTCCCTTATGACCCGATGGAACCTGTAAGAGACAGGAGCCGAACCCTGTCCATTCTAATTATTGCAGGTCGGAATGGACAACACCTGCCTTTTCTTGTGGAACTCAGATATTTCATTTAAGGTGGGTGAAAATGTGTATCAGTGCACATATATGTAGAATCTCACATCTCTCCAATGATTTGTGCCTTAGGCATTTAGTGGATCTAACATTTCACTCATTGTTCCACTCAGTTGGTGTGTGTGTTGGTAAGTTTCACCAAGGTAAGGTTTCCCCATTCAGATAAGGTCAAACAACACATACCAGAAAAGGCAGAAAAGTGCTCCAAATGTCAAGGATATGAACCTGCAAGTCGAGATAGAGGTACGACACGACAATTGCAATAATATGCCCTTGATTGCAGTTATTTGGACCAATAAGGCTCAAGTTTATACCAAAAGACCCAGTTTTACCCGAAAGAATATATGTGTGAAATACACATATCAATGCTTCAATTATGTTCATCTAGAATCTTTGACGAAATCAGTGGAGTCACCGAATCTCACTCATATTTCATATTTGAAGAAAATCCCATTATAATATAGTCTTATTTATTTCATTTTAGTTATTTTATCACAACATAAAATCTTGACTCCGCTAATATCTAGAACCGATAATGAAAAATTGTTTCACCCGACGTCGCAAATTGTACATATGTAATTTATCAAAAGGGGAGAAAAAGACTTCTTTGAATCGTTATGTTAAGTCGCCATTGGTATAAACCAAAAGTTGGCGATATGGACGTTGATACGATTTATCTGGGATATAGCCCGTAGATATGGAATGCAAAGTGTGCAATGAGGAGATCCGACCAGGCTAGGGTGCCTGACCGTCTCTTTCTCTGTGTAACTGGTGTTTTTCTTTTTTGGCAGTGTTTGGGTAGGGTTTATGCAAGCTTCACCCCCCTCTCATTGTCTAGATGGGTATATATATGTCTTAGTATGGTTAGTTATTTGTAGTTAATCCACCAATCGTGGACGATTATTAGGTCATGTGCTGAGTAGTCGAGTCGTGTCGTAACAGGTGTGTAACCGTCACTAGGCGCGCGTTTGTCGGGTGGTTACTCCCGGATACTAGGTGGCTTCGTGCTACAAAGCTAAACGGGAAGTCCTCTTGTCGGATTGGGAAGATTATTCGAGATGTGTTGTTACTTAGCTGTTTTAACATTTTTATGGTCTGAACTTTTTATGTTGCGAGCCACATTATTGGGTTGTTGGCAAAATGACATATCATTTGTCTCCCAAGCCTATAATGTCATATATGGATGCATTGGAGGCTTAAGTATATGGTTATATCCTTTTGGTTAGTGCAAAAGTTTTCGTTGTGACATGGCATATCATTTGCCCCCAAGTATGTAATGCCATCTAAGGCTGCTTTGCATGCTTAAGAGCAACTAATTTTTAATGGCTTTGCTCTATCATGTCGGGTTGTTACCCCTCCGTATGATTTGTTAACGGTTAATCAAGGATCGAGAGACTTTTGAACTTATTATCGAGAGCTTTTTGGATAGCTGCTCGATACTGAAAAGTCGCGCCTTCCCGAGGAAATAATGATGATTATATCTGTCAGGATTTTGAATTGATTAGCGAGAAAATTGACACGTCCTTTTTCCTTCGGCCCACTTCGTAGGTATCTTGTTTCTATATTTTTATACAGTCGAGATTTGATTGGCCAACCGGTGCCACGTGTCGGTGATGGATTGGAACGAAATATACGATCTCTAACGGGTCGGGAAATATGGTTATAAATAAAGGTTTGAATCCATCCTTTGGCTTTTCCTTCCCGTTTTATAACATTATCTGCTTTCTTGCTTCTTGCTCTTCTTGCTTACCTATCTAAGGATTCGATTCGCTTTCTTGGCGTCTGAAACTTCCTTCGTCTTCTTTAATCGTGCAAAGCTAAATGCTTCTCCCATAACTTTATTTCCTATTCCCTTCTTATGGTTCTTGTTTGATCTTGGTTGCTTTTCTTATATAACCATTTGCTTTTGTTAAATGATTGTTGTGAACTTCCTCCTGGCACTAATGACCATTACTTGGCTTACAGTAGTGTACCAGATTACATTGCAAACATGTTGGAAAAATATCAGTAGTCCCTGTCCTATTGGCCAGTGAAGTGTGCTAAGTAGTTTACATTGTAACCTTAGAAATTTTGTTTTGGTTGGTCGTTTATACTGATCTTTATTTCTCGAAGGCTTCGTAAAGAATGGCTTCTACCAGTAACTCATCTCCCTTGCATCCCGGGAAGGTTCAGGAAGAAAGGAAAAGCACTTCGAATTTCAGTGAGGGATGGAGTTGGTCAGCCAGTGAGGACCTTGGCAGACCTTCCCATGCGACTGATCAACCAGGAAATGATAATGCTCATGCTGGACCATCCAGAGATATTATTGGGTTACGAACAGTTCAAAACTCGTCAATTGGCCTAAGCTGCGGAAAGACCGTAAAACAAAATTTTTTACGTCTAACTTAAGCCAAGGATTAAACGAGGTATGTCAGATAAACTATCGAGGGTGTCCACCTCCCGTTTATCTCTGACATCAAAACCCTATTTAATCCTTACATAGATCTACTCCATAACTGAAGTCTAAAACTTTAATCTACTTACAAATTAAATAGATTAATATAACATAAATACCTTGATCCAAATTTGAATTGGATCGCAGCAGAATCGAATGGCCAAATCTGATACGCTCTTCTGCTCGGAGTATCAGACGTCTGATACCTCTATCGGATGTCCACCAGGACGACCAGAGAGCGGCTTATTTTTTCTGCCAGAAATACCGTAAACCGCGATATCCCGTAAAAACACTATTTACTGAGATAAGGACTAAATAAAATATCTTTGTGACTCGCAGTTATTCAAATATGAAATACCGCTTCTTTCACAAAAATACTATTTTCCAAATCCCGTAAACAACCGTATACGAGAAAGAGAGAAAGTATATTTATCGATACGATCCTGAGTTAACAAATACGAGTCGATTTTGATGTAACTTTCTCTCTCCCCCTACCCCTCTATTTATAGTAAAATGAGGAGGTTTGCCAATTACCAAAATACCCTTGTAAGGTCGGCATGGTAAAAATATCCAAATTTTTTTTGCCTTGTCATTAACCTTGCCGACCTCTTTTTTATTTTTATTTATTTATTTTTAATTAAGATTTTAATTAATTATTAATTAAGGTTTTAATTTGATAATGACTTTCATTCCAAATTCAAAACCATAATTAATATTTAAAATCTAAATTAAATATATAAATATACATAAACATATAATTGTTCTCAATAATTATATTTCTCAGGGTTTAGTATTGGTTTGGTTATGGTATGATTTTATACAACGTATCGTATACGTTTATAAATTCAACCGTTATTTTTGCTTGTCATTTTATATGACATATATAATTTAATCATATCACATATAATTAATTATAACCATCTTAATATTAATTATAACCTATTTATAATTAATCATTATGATTCTCTGATTAGCTCCTATACGGTGTGACCCAATAGGATCTGTGTTATGTTGGTAAATAGAATTAAAACCATTTTAACTTCTATAATCATAGGAGGCATCTGACATCTGCACTATGACCATCCAATTACACAGATGATGTTGTACTTATGCAATATCACGATCCACTAAACATCGTGTTAATTCTTTCGTCTCACAGTATCAGATTAGTTTCAAGGTAGGTATGTGTCATCCTTGCAAACTTAATCTTTTTTCGATTTTGAGCAGACTTATCAAATATAATTACTTTTGTAATTATACTGCATGCAGATAATCCTACTCTATCAAGGAGCGCAGTGATATTGTAACTCGTATAGAGATACGAGGGACGATAGTACTTTTGGTAAACCATCACTACCTCAGCTAAGCTATGTATACCGAAAAGCTACCGTTATGACTGACTGCGCTTTACCGACAACGTTAGATAACAATCACACATACACATCTCTTAGTAGGAAAGATGAATACATCATACTTTAGAACTTAACACTGAATGCAAAACATTAATGACACGTACACAATTCCATTTAATGTTTCATTCGAGGTCTGTCAAATACCAAGTTCCTGTAACATGTATTCATGTGATTAAAATGACATCTCATGTTTATGATATGTAAAACTTAACCATATTTTAATCCACATTCTAACATTGTAACGGTAAATTAGTGTTTCTGCTAATTATCTTGGTTAGAGACTTTTAAGAATATATATCATCTATATTATGAAGTTTCACAATTCCAGTTATTGACTCTAGTCAGATAAATGAATGATTCATAAATTCAATAATACTCAAGGTAACAAAATGATAATTTATTAATCACTTAATTCATGAACAAAGCTTTATGATAATTTATTGTATTATTGACTTCTAGATTATTATAAACTAACAGATATCTCTGATGAAGTCGTAGTGCTTGAAGAAGTGCCTGAGCATGAACCCGGGAAACCTTCAGGTCTTAGGAAAAGACTTCTACCACAGGATCAATATTTTCTCGTAGCTAGGTTGTACCTATCTGATAAGGAGACCTATGACGCTATCGTATCTAATAAATGGGCTAAGAATTTTCGTTACCGTATGCAGCAAGGTTTATTCTTCGAAATCCATAACTCCTTACCTCGGGTTCTCCAACTCGCGCCTATTGATCGTGCTTATGACATAGGAAAAGGGTTAGGTTTATATACGACAATGGTAAATTGCAGGTTTAGGATCCTGCTTATCGAGTTTCAAATAGAGGTGCTACATAAATTTTATGTAGCACTCAGTCAGTTCAACAACTATGCTTGGTGTCATCTGACATCGTTAGAAGCATTTTTCGGGTTAATTCTTCTCGGCTGGAAACTAACCAGCCGACCTTGTCGGTTTTAAACCATTTTTATATGGTTACCCGTGTGGATATGAAGTGGTTGAGCTTAAAACAAAGGCAAAATCGACCATTTTTTTTATGACCAAGAGCACTTGGAGGATAAATAAGTGAAAACAAAGGTTCTTCTTCCTTGAACACCACCACACAGTTTTGGGGTTGCAAGAAATCTGGTTAAGTTGGAGGCCCTTTATCAATTGGGATATCACTTTTCCCGAGTGCAAAGAGGATATCAGTCTTATTGCTCGTGTGGAGAAAATTTTGGAAGGTATTACCCGTACATTAGGGTTACTGTGACTTGTAAAAAAGTATCTGAAAATGGCACTAAAATATTTTTCTTTGATTGCAGGAGATGGGCCCATGGATCTTATTTATGATGGTGAAGAGATCTCGCTGATCGAGGTGGAAGATGTACCGTCTGCTTGTCCAGTACGAGAACTATTCAGAATTAATATTGAAAAAGGGAAAATTTTCTCTGTCAATCATAACCGGAGAAATGATGATTTGTAATCCAAAACCAACTTCTCTCTTATTTGCCAAAAATATAATACTTGCTTCTTTATTTACCATTTTTTATTTTAAAGACAAAAATATCCCCGTCGATCTTCTTTCTCATTCTACTTCTCCATTGTCGGAGCTTGTGTGGTCGTTGCCGCAACCAGACGAGGAGGATGACGTGGTGGCTAGAATCAGAGACGGGACCAACGAGTGGAGAAGTAAAAGGAGAAAGGAGATCAACAGAGACATTTTTGTCTTTAAAATAAAAAATAAAAAATAATAGAGCAAATGTTGTTTTTGGATGACAAATAAGGAATAAGTTGGTTTTTAATGACAAATTTAGAATCTCCTAAATTTTGAGTGGGACAAAAGAAACTTTCCCTTGAATTATTGATACTAATATAGAAGGAGCTATTTACAATAACATGCACAAATTGTTTATATAAAAACACAAACGGTATCAAACAATGTATCTTCGTGGAAGGGCAGATTCATAATTTCCGTCAGGGAGGAATAAGATGTATAATTTTTTTTCAGATGAGGCAAAATGAGGTACATTTAAAAAAATCAAATTATAATCATAATTTCCCAAAAAAATGGCGAATTGTATAATATATTTTACAAAATAATTCCATAGAAGACGGCTGCCCCCTAGACCTTACTGCATCCGCGCATGTGTCCGTGTTAATTTATATTCAGATTAAGACCCTGCTTATAAATCATAATATCTAACTAATTGAAAACAATGGCTCTTTTGAAAAAAAAAAAAATTCAATACCATCAATGTGTTGGATCGTGTCTAACTCAATTCATTAACTTTCAGATAAAATGTCACAAACATTTATCTCTAACGCTTTATGTAGTAGTGTTTGTGTGCATCTGTAGCAACTATACTACAATTAAACAACAACGATACAATGATAACATAACAAAGTTTTTTATTGATTTTCAATTTTATAAGATTGACTAAATTTTTATGTTGTATCATTAAATCTATCACAATTCTTCTTCTTTTAGATCTTAAGATCAACTATGTAAAACATAAACTAAGTTAAAATTTACAGTAACACGACAAATATATGTAGCAAGTTGCATAGCTAGAATATGTTCGTCTCTCTATAGTCAAATTACATGGTTGAAATTAATTTGGTAGCAGCCACGCACAAGCTGTTTTTCAGCAACAAAACAAAAAAAATCCTAATAAACAAAATCACCAAAGTTCAATGTAGCGCTGAAAACACATTTCTAGTCAAACCAGAATGTTGGAATCATCAAATTTATTAGCAGACGAGCTAAGAAGAATTGAATATGTAAAAACGAAAAACATTGATTTTGAAAGTGATACCTGAAGCCCCATATTCTGTAGCCATGTATCCAAACGTCTCAGCCAAGCGGGTTGTCAGCGACCCGTCATCATGATACATCAATCTAGCTAACCCGAAATCTCCCAATTTTCAATTGAAATCTGAATCGAGCATTACATTACTTGGCTTAACATCTCTATGCTATGCACCACACACTGCTCACATTCTCCATGCAAATAAAGCAATGCAGAAGCAAAACCAATAACAATTTTGTACCTCTCAGGCCATGCAAGAACATGATCGATCCTGGTTGTACAGGTGCCTATCGAGGCTACCATTAGACATGAATTCGTACACCAATAACATATCACACCTCTCGTGACAAACCCCAATCAGTTGGTACTAATAATTGTAACTTCTGATATGTATTCCTTCTTCCCCTTATCTGAGCCTGGTATCTTCTTAACGGCCACTTGAATGCTTATGCTCGGTTCTGTCAAGTTGCCTCTATAAACCTCGCCGGATCTACCACTACCAAGCTTTCTATCTTCAGAGAAGTTCCTGGTTGCTTGATTGAGCTTTGCATAAGTGAATTTCCTAGGAACAACACCTCTGTCAAAAGTAGAGTGACAGAATCCAACCTGATTCAAGAAACTCGTTCGATCTGAACTTGATCCAGATCCGATCCGATTCGATATTTGATAAAGTCAAACTAATTTGAACCCGACTCGACCCATCCGATATTACTCATAATCCGAGACGAAGTGACACATTAGTGACCCGAGAAGACCCTTAGCCCGATATGGCGCGACACATGAGGATTCGAGTTCGACCCGACCCGACCCGATCCGACCGAGACGACCCGTAATCTGAGATGGAGCAACACATGAGGACCCGACTCGACCCTACTTGACCTGATACAACTTGTAAATCCATCTAATCCTATCTTGCCAACTCATAATCTAATTTTACTAACATATTAACATTACATAAAGTCAATATTTAATAACACAATTCAATAACGCGATCTGATCTTATCCGATTGAACTTAAAATTCAAAATAATAGTCGAAAGTTATCGATATAACCCGACCTTATCTCGTCCAAACCGACCCAATAATGAAAGTTGTCAATGCAGACCGACTCGAAACCCGACCCGATCTCGTTCGACCAGACCCATTATCCAAAAAAGACCGACGTGATCCGACCTGATCTAAACCCGATCTGACCCTTGATCTGAATGTTGTCGACACCTGACGATCCGCAACTCGATCTGATCTCGCCCGACCCGACCCGCAACCCAAATTTTGTCGACAATCGAACTTACCCGATTCGACCCAACCCACCTGACTTGCCATCTCTAATCAAAAGCATGGTCAAATGATTGGTCAATAGCTATGAAGTATTTTTCCATTTCAAACAAATTTAATATGTTCGAGATGAAATCCACTCAGAGTAATATTTGATTGGGTTTATTTCCATGAAAATTGTCAAGTTTTTAACGTTCCTAAAATATTCGTATTCGTGTGAACATGAATATGATTTAAACACTATCTATCTGTTATCTGCTTCGTTTACATCCCTAACAATTTTGTGGTCCTTCAAGCGTTTGAAAACAGGAATGGACCCGTCTGAAAATTACAACATGGTTCCTACTTTACGCAACTGACTCCAAATTTCAGTAAAGCGCAGACAGCCAGACACAAATGCATTCAGGCTTACATCATTCAAGACCCAAAAGAGAGAGAACTTCATACTTCAATAGTGACTTTTTAAATTGAAGTATTGGGCTTGGGCATTCCCGGACAGACCCTACAAAGAGGGGAACGAGATCTTCTACCGCGCAGCAAATTTCAGTTTTTGATTTGCATCGAGATTCGTGCAAACTAAATTTTATAATATCAGACCTCTCTGAATCAAATCTGGATCGTCCGTAGCTTACAGCGCAGAAAATCTGAGCCGTTCGTCGGTGCTTGGCAGTAGAAGAACAGCTTCCTACAAAGTGGTGATGTTAATTATTGCTTAGATCAGCGACAACATTATATATCTAGGTTAATTTTCTATAAAATAAAATTAACTTGGTTGCACTTGCATATTCTTAATAAATATCAATAATTGTGATTAGCTTTAATACTAGTTGGTTAAAATATTCCATAAAAGAGTACTCATATATCTGTTGTTTCCCGTCTGAATATGGTGATGGAGTTACATTTATTATTTTAAAACTTTGAAAGTTTAAATTTCGAGTGAAGAAACAAACATTTTAATTAATTTTTGTTGGTACGTTCAAAACTTGGTAGTATAGTTTTGTATAGGGAAAATACGAGCACTATATTAATCATGTCTATACATTGGTATTTAAATTTGACCTTTATTTCTTATGATCGACTGTCAAAATGTCAAAAGTAAAACAGCTAGATCTCAATGTTATTGACCCCCCCACAACCCACAACCCACAACCCACAACCCACACACACACACAACAAACACACTTTGTATAAAAAATAAAATATCTCCGTAGTTTATTAACTAAATAAGAATAAATGTGTCAAATTGCCTCCTTGTGTCATCAGTCATCAGAGAAGTCACCCATCATTTGGCTTTTTCTTGGGGAGATCGAAAAAAATCAGAGCCTTTTGAAGTAAATTGCATTTTGCATATCATTTTGCTTTGCATTGAGTTGAGCACCACACAATTTATTACCTCGCCGCACTGTACATTGTAGAGATGTAGGGAGTGTTTGGATCATAAAAAATAGCACTAATCATGAATAAGTGTTGTTATCCACACAAAAATGTGATCCAAACATGATTTAGAAAGTTGTGAGTAGTGTTGGTTAGTGCTATTTTGCTAATCCAACAAAATGGTAGGATTAGCAAATTAGCACATGTCATGGTTAGCAAAATTATTATTTTATTACATTGTAATCATCATCTTGATGTTATTATTATTTAATATTATTATTATTATTATTATTATTTTAATTGTCATTATTTTATTATTATTATTATTATTGTCATTATTATTTTATTATTATTATAATTGTCATTATTATTATTTTATTATTATTATTGTAATTATTATTATTTTATTATTATTATAATTGCCATTATTACTATTATTTTATTATTATTATTATTTTAATTGTCATTATTTTATTATTATTATTATTGTCATTATTATTTTATTAATATTATTATAATTGTCATTATTATTATTATTTTATTATTATTGGTCATATTATTATTATTTTAATTGTCATTATTTTATTAATATTATTATTGTCATTATTATTTTATTAGTATTATTATAATTGTCTTTATTATTATGTTTATTATTATTGTAATTATCATTATTTTATTATTATTATAATTGTCATTAATATTATTTTTTATTATTTTGATTGTGATTATTTTATTACTATTATAATTGTCATTATTATTTTATTATTATTATTATAATTGTAATTATCATTATTTTTATTATTATTGTAATTATCATTATTTTATTATTATAATTTTCATTAATATTATTTTATTATTATTTTAATTGTCATTATTTTATTATTATTATTGTCATTATTATTATTCTTATTTTTGTTATTGTAATTATCATTATTTTATTATTATAACAATTGTCATTATTATTATTTTATTAATATTATTTTAGTTGTCATTATTTTATTATTATTATTATTGTCATTATTATTTTATTAGTATTATTATAATTATTTTTATTGTCATTATTTTATTACTATTATCATTTATTATTATTGTATTATAAATTGATATCAATATTTTATTATTTTATTATTATTATTATCGTTAAAAAAACTAAAATAATTTATTATTTTACTAACTCACTATCACTACTCCAAATGTGCAATCCAAACAACATTTCACTAACCTAGATAGAACAAAATTAACACTATTTTTGCACTAACCTAGATAGCAAAAAGTAACCACTATTTCAACCACTAATCTAAATAGCACTATTTTTGCACTAATCATGACATGATCCAAACGCACCCGTAATGTAATAGCATAGGATTTCCAATATTTTAGTGGGATGTGTGTCAAGCGCCACTTATCCACGTCTGAGTCTTCAAATTTTCTTCTTGTGTCAACTGGTTTTTATTGTATTTTGCTTTCTCCTATTCACATATCTGTACCAGTGACGTACCAGTATCACAGGAGCAATCTTACACTTAATATATCAATTTTTATATATGACACTAAACAAATATATGATTGACATACGGTTCTAACTCGATAAAAAAGGTAGATGCATGGCTAGCTAGATCACATTTTGCTGAAATATTAAGCAGCAACTATTTTATCAACCAATAGTGCAGCAATTTTTTTTTATGAAACAAAAATATTTTAAATTTGGTCACTTCTGGTTCGTGGTGTATGGCCGAAATAATCACTTTGTTTTTCTAAATAAATTGTATGTTTAGTTAATTAGTTTTAAATTAATATGCGGCACCAGATTTACAAAAGTGGTTGGTTTTTTGCAATTGTTGCTTCTCGGAACAAAAGTACAAAACTAGCAAGGAATATTTTTTTTCTTCCTTTCTTCAAGCTGCAAGAATACAAGCTTAAACATTGGAGGTTAATGTAATTTAGCAAATAGCTAGTCAATACAGTTTTAATCCTAATCTGACAGTTGTCTTATATATTGTCTAGTTGTGTTATGTTGTTTATGTTTCTAATACAAATTTCCCTCTTTCAGCATTGTTGTATGGAAAAATAGTATATTCACCTCAAAAGGACCTCAATTTCCTCCATAAAAAGTGTCAATTAATTTATCCCATGCTGGAGAATATAGACATGCCCACTTACATGACAGTTAAAAGTCAAGAACGTCAAATCAACATAATACAAATAGGATAATGTTCCGTAAATACCATATTTGATATCGACAATCGATACCGATGTTATTATGCACATTTAGTTGAGTTACTATGCAAATTATTTGAGTTATTATACATGTTATTTCATATTATTTTTGTACTGAAAAAAATATTATGCATGTTAACAAAATAATGTGTATAATAACTCAAATAGCATGCATAACTATTTCAGTACAAAAATTAACATGCATAACTATTTTAATACAAAAAATAACATGCATAATAACATCGATATCAATAATCGATATCAAATGTGATATATACGTATTAGCTCCATACAAATATAGTCATATAGTACTAATACTTAAAATCTAAAAGAAAGGGTTTATAAGAGGAAAACTGAAATTAAATAAAAAAAAATCAACTATGATTGAAATTAAATTACGACATTGTTGGACAAGTAAAGAACAAGTACACAAATAATTTACACCAATAAGTACATATACTAGGAAACCTGGAAGTAATGTTTTATTTGAGAACATTACCAGCTCCGAGCAACTTATTTTCTGCATAGATTTTTGGCATATATAAATCAAATCTCTTTAAGTTTCATAGTTGCCATTTGCCAATAACTATTATGCAAGTATAAGATTTACAAGCGATAATTAAATACAAAAGTGCAAATAAAGATAAAAGAAAAATTGAAGAAACGAGAAGTAAAATCTTTCTTTGGAAAATCTGGTTACTCTCGACCGGATTAATTCAATCCATCTACAACATCTACTCTTGAAGTGCATGACAGCATCCGGTGGAATAGTGACGACACTAGCTTTCTCACTGCCAAGCATCTCTTATTCTTCTTTTTCTTATTTTTCTTCTTATTGTTATTCCTGTTTTTATTTTCCTCTCTATTCTCAGTTTCATTGCCTTTGCTACTGGCAAAACTATTGCTTCTTTGGAGAATAAATGGCAGCTCGGCCGCCTTCTCTTTAACCCTACTGAGACACCTCATAGTCTTTTCAGGCACAGTCTCTTTTTTGGAAAAGGTATAACTCCTAAGATACATTTGTCTACAGGAGTAGCTGTCTACCACGGCAGGCACTGCACGACCGATGCCAGTACCGGTACCCATACTATCTCGTTTTCTTGCAACTGATCTTACAAACTCTGCATCCGACTCTGGCCACTTGTACAGGTTGATGTAAGTGGCACGTGCTGGTGCATGACTATCGATGCAATCAATTGCTGATTTACAACTGAAACTCATATTTCTGTTTGGTTTTGGGTTTTGGGTTTTGGGTTCTGAGTTTGCAAGGATGATTGATATAGTATAATGAGGGGAGGCTTTGTGTAGAAGGGAAGGTAGGAGTTTGAAAAGGCAAATTAAAGGGAAGACGAGAGAAGGGCTTATTTGTAAAGTGAGTATCATGTGTTGAGGGAATGATGTGGCATCATTTGCAATGAGTGTTAAAGATATATTAATTGTTCCCTCCTTACTATTTTAACTAGAGGAAAATATTAAGTTGATTGCATTTACTAATTATATGCCTCTTTTGTGCTGTAAAGCAGTCCCATTAAACCTATTTTTGTGCTGGTTTTGGAAGGTTTATTTGAAAGAATTTGTTTAGCATATCCACCAATGATGAGCTTTTTGTTGTGATTTTTTTTTTAGATTTCAAATTATTTTTTAGCAGGACAAAATTTTTGTTTTATATATTTTTTATTTCGTATAATTAACTTTGCATTTTACATACACAAGAAATGAAGTTTCACCCTTTTTTAATTTTTTTTTTGGCAAAGTAGGAAACAAAATAAAGAAAAAACAACAAAAACGAGAAATATAGTAAAGTACGAATGAAGAATTTCATCTTGTTTTATACCTCTCACCATGGTTTTTCCACAAGGAAAATGTTCTAGGGATACCGAATTTGATACGCAATTGATACCGAATGGATGTCTCCATGCAATGGACATCTCCAGTAATTTTTTTTACCTTGACAACTGGACAGTTCCATTTTCTTTCTTATTTGAAACTGTTTCATCGCGTCATGTTCCGATTGATTCCTGGTTCCTATTGATTCTTCTCTGAAAAGCATGTTATATTTGTTATACATGTTATTACTGTTGTTATGCATGTTATTTCTGTTGTTATGCATGTTAATTGAAAACGCCAGCATACAAAATATGGTTTTCAGGCATATTATTCTAGTTGTCATGCATGTTAGTTGATTTACTATGCATACTTATTTGGTTATGCATGTTAATTGAAAACACTAGCATACAAAATATGGTTGTTAGGCATGTTATTCTAGTTGTCATGCATGTTGATTGATTTACTATGCATACTTAATTTGGTTATGCATGTTAATTGAAAACGTCAGCATACAAAATATGGTTTTCAGGCATGTTATTCTAGTTGGCATGCATGTTAGTTGATTTACTATGCATACTTATTTGGTTATGCAAGTTAATTGAAAACGCCAGCATACAAAATATGATTGGCATGCATGTTATTCTAGTTGTCATGGATGTTGATTGATTTTTACTATGCATACTTAATTTGGTTATGCATGTTAATTGAAAATGCCAGCATACAAAATGTGGTTGTCAGGCATGTTATTATAGTTGTCATGCATGTTGATTGATTTTACTATGCATACTTAATTTGGTTATGCATGTTAATTGAAAACATCAGCATACAAAATATGATTGTCAGACATATTATTCTAGTTGTCATACATGTTGATTGATTTTACTATGCATACTTATTTTTTGTTATAAGTTGTTATGCATGTTATTCTAGTGTCGTGCATGTTATTCTAGTTGTTATGCTTGTTATTTGATTTATTACGCATACTTACGTATTCTAGTTGTTATGCATGTTAAACTTCATTTTTCTATTGTTATGCTTGTTGGTTAATTTACTATGCATACTTATTTGGTTGTTATGTATGTTATTATAGTTGTTGTAGTAGTTTTTGTGATGTAATGTAGCTTAAACTTAATTTTCTGTTGTTATTCATGTTAATTGAAAAACACATGCATACTTATTTAGTTGTTGTTATGCATGTTATTTATGTTGTTATGCATGTTATATTTGTTATTATGCAAGTTATTTGTGGTGTTATGGATGTTATTCTAGTTTTTGTGCAGCTTAAATTTAATTTTGTTCTTTTATGCATGTTAGTCAATTTAATATGCATGCTTGCTGTAATAACATGCATAACAACTGAGAAAAAAATAATATGCATAACAACTGAGAAAATATGAATATGTACCAAAAAATTAATATGAATTATAAATAAATTAATATGCATTACAAATTCGCATATATACGAAATGAAAATCTATCATATATTAACATGCATTACAAATCGTAACTCAAAACAATTAACATGCATTATAAATTACAAATAAATTAATATGCATTACAAATTTGCTTATATACGAAATGAAAATCATCATATATTAACATGCATTACAAATTGTAACTCAAAATAATTAACATGCATTACAAATTATAAATAAATTAGTATGCATTATAAATAAATTAATATGCATTACAAATTAACTGAAGAGAACCTTTTGTAAAAATGGAGAGGATTTTAGGACGAAATGAACGAGCGTATCAAATTGTGTATCACTGTATCAGTTCCCTTTCCACAATTCAAATAGATACGCTTTTGGTGGCATCATAATTATATTATATAAGCTGTATTTCCATTTAACCAAAGCCATTTTTCGATTCTATAGATATTTTTATCCAAACCGCAGATACTTTTTGCAAGGATAATTTCCATTTTAGGTCAAGCTTTTATTATGCTCCCATGTTTCAAGGATTACAACTAAACAGTGATAATGTTATTATTTACCGGAGGATAATTTTATAAGCAAAAGTTGCTTATGTATCGTGCTTGCGTATTTGAACCATTCGATGCACATCGAGATTCGTGAAGATTCATGCGCATCGAATCTGGATGCACATTGGAGGGTCCGGATGCGCAAGTACTGTGCATGCGCAAGCACCATAACTTCACCCTAATTTTATTATTGTACTTTGCAAATTATGTATTTTGTGATTTCAAATCATTGAACTTTGGATTCTTTGCAATAAAAATAATTTAGACAAGAAATTCAGTGATCCAAAATTACAAAGTGCGTGTTTTGCAAAGTATAATAGCCTTACTCATAAATTAATGATAATTAGAAATTACATCGCGGCGTACCGCCGCTTCTTTTTTTAAGAAAAAATCTTTTGTATTAGAAAAATAAACAACATAATTATACTAACTTCAATCTTTTTGTTAAATAACATTGTATCATTGAAATAAAGTTATAATATAATAAATATCATACATCTTTCATAAGTTCGTTTGAAATTATGATTATTTATATGAAATGAGGAAGGCATGAACATTAATGGCGTGAAATTAATGACATGCAATTAATGATGTGTAGCATGCCCGATGAGCTGGACACACACACAATGTAAATTGAATAAAAAAATGACGTGTCGGAGTATCAGAAATATTGCACATGCCGACACTGAGCAAGCTTTATAAATAATATTGATTACTTTATTACTTCAATTAAGCGTGTAGGTCCAGTAAACTTGAAAGAACAACATTTTTAAATATATTTATATTAATTCAAATTAAATATCTAAAAAAATACAAAACATAATTGCAATCTACTTCGGCCGCATGTGACACCTATAGCTCTAAAGTCTAAACCCAAATTCACATTTCGAAAAAATTAATTCTTAGGATTGCAGGTGACACCTACGCCCTAAAAGCTAGGCACGCAACACCTACATGCATCCATCATATTCGAATTTATAAGAAATTTTAAGAACACATATCTAAGTTGCTAGGAAGAAATATGGATTGGTTCTATAGGATCACAAGTGATAGTTGCGTGTCTAGGCTCTAGCACCGCAATTGTCACTTGAGGCACAAGAAGTTTTTTAAGCTACGAAAATAAAATTAGCTTTAGAGCCACACGTGCCACCTGCGGTCGAAGTGAATCTGAAATTTCGTTTTGCATGTTCTCTAATTTTTATTTTTGATAATTATTAATAATATTATAAAAATTCGGAATACAAAGACCATGTAGAAAATTTCAGTTTTGCTTTCTAACCCTTCTCTTTTCTTCCTTTTTGTCTATTTTTTTATATATACAAGCTCGCAGCCCCGATTGCGCTCATTTTCAGTAAAGCTAGGAGGCACGAATAACTGAATAAGAGGCAAGGAGGCACGAATAACCGAATAAGAGAAAAAACTAATTCCAAGTCTTAGATCCATTGCAATTCTATAATGTACAAAAGCTCACGTAAATGATGCTAAACTAGCGTTTCACCATTGAGAAT
The DNA here is from genome assembly GCA_964058865.1 of Eleocharis quinqueflora. Classification (NCBI taxonomy): domain Eukaryota; kingdom Viridiplantae; phylum Streptophyta; class Magnoliopsida; order Poales; family Cyperaceae; genus Eleocharis; species Eleocharis quinqueflora. Next base: position 18,869 of record CAXKVX010004142.1, read on the forward strand.
AATAGAATATGATTGCTGTCTCAAGTCTCAACTCTCAACCGTAACCAGTGCATGTGCCATGTCGCAACTCGCAATCCGCTTTTTCATGATTGACGCCATTTTTTTAATTTCCTGCTTTTCAAGGGTTTACAAGCAAATTTTGAATTTTAAAATGCACCGTACAGATTCCAGTCATTGCATCACTGACATATGGTTTTATGCTATACGTGCTTCATTGATTTTTTTTTTTGAAATCTTACGTATATAAAAGTTTAACATTTTACAGTGGCTCTAAATAGTGTTTTCACTGTAGCGCAATACAGTGAAAACACTGTATCATTTTTTTTGGAAATTTTTTCTCCGATGTTTTCAGAAAAATTTCCTGAAATTTTTTGCATTTTTTTCTGCAGAATTTTTTTTTGTTTTTTTCAATTTTTTTTCTGCTTTTTTTATAGTTTTTCACGCGATCTCTCCGCCTAGTAATTAATAAACGTTCATCACTTAATTTTCTTTTAAAAAAGAAACATACAAAACTCAAAACACATCAACAAAGATAACAACCCATACAAACTATTACTATCTAACACCCAACAAAATAGCAAAATATCTCTACTAATCAATACAACGCTCTTTACGCAAATCTAAACCCAATAACGAAACTAAAATAATCTCCCTGATTCGTTACAATCATCTTTACACATTTGCAATATTTGAGCATTGATACATCCCGCAATTATTAATTAGACATCTTGAACTTCTACCAACCTTTGTCTCTGATGCTTAATCCGACATCACACCCGAATTAAAGTGAAATCTGATTCAAGATTGTTTGATTATATCTGTACCGCCCAATTCTCATATCCCACCTCGATCAGAGTTCGGTCGTGCTACGCACACGTCCACGAAGGAGTTGCCAATCACCCTCAGCCCTCTCAACAACTGCAATCAGTCCCGAATACTCATATGCACTCCCATATCTCATGATCAATCTGCTGATCTCTTCCAGCTGGTACCAGCTGATACCAGCTCATATGCCCACTGTACCCTGCTTCATTGATTAAACGAGCAATTTACCAATAGATAAATAATTATTAACAGTAGGACCTCGCATGCTCTAATAAGACTATACATTACAAGTCATGATTTCGGCAATGCAGAAAGCAAACGGCTAATAACTTTTTGCTAACCTTAGTGCTATTAATGAAATAAAACAAACATGTGGCCTTATTGCAGACACTTAACTGTGCAATTTAGCACAGCCACATGCACTGATATGATTGGAAGTAATCGATTATCCTACACCTAATAATGCTCACTGTGCTCTGGAGATGTCATATAGACATAAAACCACTTTTCAACCTAGTACAAGCTAACGCACTGATACTCGTTGAGATAAAAAAAGTAACAATACATATACACAGAATGCTATAAAAACTATAAAATAAGAAAATGTGTACAGAATGCTGCATGTGCTTATCATCTATTTTTTGCACTAGAAAAATAAACAATGCTCTCAAGGGAAGCTCAGTAACTTCATATTTTGGTCTGCCTTCTCTCTCTTTATCTATTTTACAATATTCCAATAAACACTCAATTAAAACACAAGCCCTAATTTCGAACGAGAGTATTTTCTCTCCTCTTCA
>CAXKVX010004143.1:0-34433 GCA_964058865.1 Eleocharis quinqueflora
GAAGGCAATGCCTTCTCAATTCAACCTCCCAATCTCAACAGGAAAAGAGGAAAGATGGAGAGTAACAAGTGCTCGTACTGCAAACAAGATGGACATACTCAAGATCGGTGTTGGGTGCTTCATCCCCACCTTCGACCCAAGCGAGGGGATCAAACTCATCTCAAAAAAAAAACCTAGATGGAAGAGAAGGGATAAAGGTGGTGTGCACAACTGTGAGTGGCGAAAAGGACAAACGAGGAGAAAGCAACGTGAGTTAGAATGGTGCGGATCGACTCGAGTCGTTGATCGCTACACAAACTTCACAAATCGCTGCACTCATGAGTAAAAAAATAGGCCAAGCAGGCCCAGGTTTTGTTACTTCTCACTCAAATTCTTCTGTCGACCCAACTATTAATTCCTCTCCAGGCTCAACTGCAGTATATCAATTTAGAGAAGAGACTAAGTATGCGATAATAAACCAGAAATGTTATACCACTGGTAGTACAATTAAAAATGCACCGTTAAATTATACTAAATGAATCCTTGATTCAGAAGCCACAAACCACATGACATGAAATAAAAGTTTGCTAAAAAATATCGATTAGTCAATTATAAATAATATTTTATGGTTGCTAACAATGAAAAAGAAAAAAATTAAAGGATGGGGAATGATTAGTATTTTTTCCAAAAACTTCCTTCAAGATGTTCTTTATGTTGAAAATTGCTTTGTAAATTTACTATATATTAGCAAACTCTCTAAAGAATTAAATTGCGAAATTATTTTTAAGGAAAAAATGTTATTTTTCAGGACCTATTCACCAAGGAGATGATTGGTGAAGGCTATTTAGAAAACGGCTTATATTTTTTGGATAGAAACAAGACTATTTTCAATGCTAAGAAAACGAATATTTAAGTCATCTTTGGCACAAACATGTGGGACATCTTTCCGACGAAATTCTTAAATCTATGTTTAATTTTACTAATATAGATTGTAGCACATGTGAAGTTTGTAAGCTTGCTAAGCATACAAAGCTTCCTTTTTGTAATTCTAAAATTAAGACTAATGAAATCTTTGAGGTAGTTCACTCCGATGTGTGAGGACCCGCTCCCATAAATTAGTATAATGGTTTTAGATATTATGTTATTTTTATTGATGATTTTTCGAGAATAACTTGGATGTACTTAATGAAAACGAAAGATGGTGTTTTCTTGAATTTCCAAACTTTTGTGAATTTCGTAGAAACACAATTTGATAAGAACTTTTAGAACAGATAATGAAACAGAATGTATAAATAAAAGATTTTCACAATCAGTGACCTGTGTAAAATCCTTTATCGCTTCTTAAGTTGTCAAACAACTATAATATGACAACTCAATAGACTTCAAATAGCTCAAATTAAAACGATCAGTAATCTACAATTTGCGATGTGGGGACAACACACTATGTTCTATATAGTAAGGTTGTGTGCATGTAACTACAATGTGGATACCATGGTAGCTTTTGAAAAAGTTATAATTGATTCACAAAAATATAATTTGAATTTTTCTAATCCAATTATTTAATTCAAATTTAAAAAAATATATTTGGATAAACAACATAAGTTGATGTATAAGTTATTATAGTTTCATCCAATATTTCATATTTTCATTCAAATAAAAAAAAATCATATCAACGTAGACGATACATTTTTTTCTTATGGGTGGGGTGGATACGTAGATATGCAAATGATATGTTAAAGCTTTTTTTTTTTATCTTTGTTAATCATAAAAACAACATGTTGGCATGCTATTTGTGTAGTTCATCACAACAATGCAATGCATGCCAAGCAAGGGAAGTGCAATATCCGAAATACAATAGAATTATGAAATTATCAAACAAATCTGCGTGGACTAACTGAAACAAATATTGTGATGTTGTTAAAAAAATTGGCTTAGGATCTTAATTCGAGCATGTTGATCCTGTAGTTGGATGTTAAATCAGAGAAAATTAAAGTTTATAATATAATTATTTTATTTTGTTATGATGAGTCGAACTCAATTGAAATATATAAAAATTGGAAATTGGAAAAGGATTCCATGCATGGAATACACACAAATGGCTGTCTACGAAACCCTTTTAACTCTATTGTTTGATTTGTATAATATTCGATAAGCGGGTATAAATAAGATTTTTTTCGTTATCTTACTGGATATGAGTATGAATAAATTTTTTTTCTTTAGTTAAACGGATAAGAGTATGGGTAAATACTATTTCGTATCTGTTAACCAATAGGCTAAATATAAAATAATATATATAAATATTTAGGAGACCATCTAATTAATTGTTCTTTTTTAATAAAACTCTTAATTTTCAACAAAACATTAACTTTTGTCTCTTGAATTATACTAAAATTAATTTCATCTAACTAATTATTTATTTAATATTATCATCCTCTACGTTTAAAATGAAGAGGTTTGTAAATCGTTAGATCATTTAATTGTCCACCCAACAAAAGATAATATAGTAAAAATAATCTAAAAATTAGAATTTTGATCCTTACATAGATTTTAGCGTATACAAATATTTTCAACGATTCGAATCGATCATTTGTAATTTGAAAATCAAATATGTAATCGCAAACATTATAAAACATGTGCTTGCGTAAGTATCGTATTATCACTCTTATAATATCATTACTACTTGTCTACTTCCATAGTAGACTTGTGCTGTCAACTACATCGGTCGAGCTCAAATTCCTCTGTGCATTAATTGTTTTTAGTATCTGAAAAAAAAACCTATAACAGAGCTAAAGAAGAGAAGTTGTGGACGATTTAGAATTTTTCTTTTAATTGAGCTATCGATTAAACTAATTAATTGATACAATTTTTCAACTGATTTCTGTCCAAAACGAACAAATTAATAAATGGCAACTAGACATTATTTTAGTTGATGAAAACGATCGTTTTTATAGGCTCCAACAATACATTTTTCGACACGTAAGGTTTAAAAAAAATCTAACATTTATAACAATATGTTTCTTAACGGGAGCGAATTTTTGTGCTCACGGAGAATTAAAATCATGATCTACCTCAATGTAGATATTTTTAAATATTATTGAACTCGGCTACAACATTATTTGATACGACATACATAATAATAACGTTTTATATTAGCAATTTAGCACAGATAAAGTCGAGATCATCGCTCCTTTTTTTTCTTTCAACAATTTATTAAAGAAAAAAGATTTTAGCACGTACAGTTTGTCATGATATTAATGATTTCCTTCTTTGAAATGAGGAGCGGATCTAGAATTTTTTATTGAGAACAAGATTTTAGTATGAAATATATTATTATTATTATTATTTCGAATCATATATATATATATTTTTTAAAAATCACACAAAATCAGTGTCCACCATCCATAAAAAATAAAAGAAAAGATGGTGACACATGGACTATACATACACTCCAGTGTAGAATTCTAGAGGGGGTGAATAGAGTTCATTGAAAATCTAAGATTTTTTTTTGTAAATTTACGTGATTCAATTTCTAAAGGTTATTTCTAGATTAATCAATACAATCAATTCAAATAATTCAATTTGTATACTTCTAAAGTAAAAATTACTAACAATTAATTTGAGAAGTCTAAATACCGATTTGGCTTAATTAAATTCTAGTTGCGGAAGCGTATTTAATTAAAGCAATTCAATCGAGGGTGATTCAATCAATTTCTTAACCAATTAATGTAAAGTAATTAAAGTAAAGAGAAGGGTTAAGAATTGCAAACAAAGCAAGCACACGTGACACCGGGATTTTAACGGAGTTCGGATATTGACAATCCTACTCTCCGGAACTCTCGATCCGCGAACACAGTAATAGAGTCGAGCCGATGCACGCACACCAAATGTCAAGTACAAGGTTGAACTTGACCTATTTACACACAAAGGTAGAGAACCAAGCCAAATAACAAAACCGTAGAAGAGAAAAACAAGTAGATCTAATCTATCAAGTCTCACAAATATTTTGAATTATTTTAGATCAAGGAGATTGAATTTTGGCAAAGATTTAGCTATGCTTTAATAAGCTCAATAATGAAGGTTGAAAGAAAATTGGTTTAGAACAATTTAGAACAATTGAAGAGGAAGGAGGAAGAGTTGTCTTTTATATTGAACTGTAAAATCTAGAAATTTCGCCTTTTCCTATTACAACGTTATATAACGTTGTAATTCGTTATACAACATTGTAGGAAAGTAGGTACAGCTGGCTTGTCAGAAAATTTGAAATTTGATCGTTTATTTTGCATAACGTTATATAACGTTTTGCATCGTTATACAACGTTTCTATGAGTTTTTCTGAATAGCTTGTTGTTGTTTCAATAAATCACAACGTTATATAACTATATACAACATTATATTACGTTGTAGCTTCAAAACTGTCATTTTTGTTGTTTTAACTAAATTTCATTGATTTAAAATATTTCATACATCAAATAAGATCACATAATCAAATTCTTGAATTCATGATTTCATGTCTTGATGCTTTTATGCTTCATTCTTGCATTTTACTTTTCTTTTTACATAATTTCAAATCTAATAAAAAACTCACAAGTAAATTATTAGACTCATTGTTTTAATTTTGCAAATCGACAAATTCGAGACATTGTCTAGTACAACATTGAGAATCTTCACGATGAATAAAAAATGATATACATACAATATTTATAGCTAGTTCATATAAACTTTTGGTGTTATCTTAGGGTGTCTACTAGAGTGATTCACTGATCTTTCAATATCCTCAGTTTTGATGGATAACTATTGATTATTATTCAGATGAAAAATAAATAATGACTGAAGGTAAACAATTATTATGAGTTATTTTCTGCATTGAGAAAATCATATAGACACTTTCATCTTTATTAATTTGCTAGGATAAAAAATGATTCTAAATAAAATTGAATGGTCAATAATTTATGATTTGCCTATTTTGTATATAATTTCGGGATTAAACCCAACAATAAAAGTTCGCAATAAAAAATTACACAATGAAATAATCAATCTCGACTTATTTATATTTAACAAAAAAAACATAAAATTGATAAGGATAATGTTCCGTAGATATCACGTTTGATGCCAACTATTGATATCGATTTTATTATGCACCTTTAGTTGAATTATCCTGCACATTATTTGAGTTATTATGTATGTTATACCATAACTATTTCAGTACAAAAAATAACATGCATAACTATTTCACTACAAAAAATAACATGCATAATAACTCAAATAATGTGCACGATAACTCAACTAAAGGTGTATAATAAAATCGATAATATGTATAACTATTTCATTACAAAAAATAACATGCATAATAAATCAAATAATGTGCACGATAACTCAACTAAAAGTGCATAATAAAATCGATATCAATATTCGATATAAAATATGTATCAACGTATCAGCTCCCAATTAATAATATCAACGATCATGTGAACAACAATATCTCTCTTCTTATATATTTTTTACTTCAAAAAAAATTGCAGTAAGGTCGGTGGAAATTAAAACTTCCTTTTGTCATTATTTCCCGGTCGATTCTCATGGGATCGTTCATAAATCATAATTGAAAACTGGACAATCGTTATCTCATACCTACGTGCACGAGCACATGTATCATATCAGATACAATACGAATACGACGATAGAATAATTTTATAAAAAATTTAGATACAAATGCGGTTATACATATTAAATTTTAATTAAAAAGTAATTTGATACATAACAGAATATATAAGTAAATATAGCAAAAACTATTGTTATACAAAAGAAATGATATTATACAGTCGTAAGATGTTTTTATTGAAAGTAATGCCAATCTTAAAATAAAGTGACAATAAAAAGTGTATTCTAATTATCACGTAAAATATCAAATGTAAATTATATAGAACAAGAATGCGGCAATTATTCAATACGAGTCACTCGCGCAATAATACATTTGAAATATCTAGTAACATAGTCTCATAGTATCACTATGCTTCCCGTGATCGATCATTGGTATGGTTTTGAAGTCGCATGTAATATCATAAAGCATTGCCTCCAATTGTCAACGGATAATTATAATATATGCACAAGTAGTAACGACAAACAAACAAACAGTAAAAATGTAAGAAATTAATACTTCAGAAAGACAGAAAGGTAGAAACAATTTACTTTCCACACAAATGAAGATTTTTTAACCTCCTTTTTTCCCTCAGAAATTAATGGTCTAGTGGTGCAATCGAGTATTGATTATTACAAAGAAGACTTCAGGTCAGGTCGGTAATGTATTAAATAAGCTGAGCTGTATGCCTGTATTTCTTTTTTCATCTCCAATTCTCCATACCTCCACTTCGTACATCATCTTTTCTTTTTTTGGGAATATCAGGAATTATTAGAAATTTATGGCACAATTTAGACAAATTCTATCATACACGATTCTAATTTAAAAATGGAAATCTTTAATGTTCCTTCCTTAGATGTAATTGTTTTATGGATAATGTTCTGTATATACCATATTTTATATTGGCTATCAATATTGATGTTATTATGCACATTTAATTGAGTTACTATGCATATTATTTTGATTTATTATGTATGTTATTTTAAGTTATTTTTGTACTGAAAAAATTATTATGCATGTTAACAAAATAATGTGCATAATAACTCAAATATCATGCATAACTATTTCAGTACAAAAATAACATACATAACTATTTCAGTACAAAAAATAACATGCATAAAAACTCAAATAATGTGCATAATAACTAAACTAAATGTGCATAATAACACCAGTATCGATAGTCGGTATCAATATTGATATCTACATATTAACTCCCTTGTTTTATATATATCTTAGTGTTTTGACATATATATAAACATGCATAAAATATATATAAAAATTATAATTTCATAGTTGATAATATATTTTTTCAGTAGACTAATATCAATTAAGTTGAAAATATAAAAGCAGCACTCCACGCCGTCTGATGTTGATCAGACGCTTCATACAGGGATTGCAGGTTCTATTTTGGGTATCATATAGCGGCAGATAAAGACGCATGCCAAGTCAAGACGGAGGTCCTTGAAGCCTGCATGTGGGCCCCATGTGTCAGGCCGATTGAAACAGAACACACAGGCACAACAGTAGATTAATAATTTCAAATTTGGACGAATGAACAACATTATTAATTATGCTCAGCTTTCTTTTTTTATTTAATAATAATAAATGAAAATGAAGTATCTAGGAAAATAAAAATAAAATTTTGAAATATAAGAGGAGAATCGAAAATTTTCGCGCCGAAATTTTTAATAATAACAAAAATAAAATAAGAAAATATCAGAGTGACAAAATTCAAAACAAAATCGGCAAAATGATATTTCCGGAATCTGTGTTTCAGAGAGAGTTCCAAAATCTCGACCTCCGGAGACGGAGATTTCTGAGCCATTAATTCGCTTGCGCTGTGCAAATAGATGCCGGTTGTATTTGTTATCTTTTTATAATAGATGGGGGGCCATTTATATTTCTTTTTTTTATTTCAGTGATCAAACAATATATTTATAAGTTTAATTAATATTTGCAATTTAATACAAGCAAGCTTTTATATATATATATGCATAATTTATAATAATTTTACAAGTTATTTTTATTCGTTTCAAAATATTATTCAAAATCAGGCAAACTTTTCACAATTTATTGCACAATTTGGAATATTTTCATACTATTTCTATTTGATAGTTTTTATATCAATTTATTGTGCTCGTCGGGACTATAATTAGTTTTTTCTATCGTCGCAAGTCATCATGATGTAAATATTCGAGTCTATTTTCATCATGTCAAGTTTGTTTTGTGGTCGGAGAGACAAGCGTCTCAAATTTTGCTACTTCATAAACTTAAGTCTTAATTAGTTATTTTCTTATATCAATTTCGTTTGTGCTCGTCGGAGCAATAATTAGTGTTTTTATATCGTAGCAAGTCATCATATTGTAGATATTCAGCTCTATTTTCACCGTGTCAAGTTTGTTTTGTGGTCGGAGAGATGAGCAGAGTCGAAGTTGTTATACAAATAATTAATTAAGGCTTAAGTTTATGAAATAGTCAAATTAGTTATTTTTTATCACAACTTCGACTGTGCTCATTTTTCTGACCAAAAAACAAACTTGACAAGGTGAAAAAAGACTCAAATATCTAGGACATGATAACTTGCAATGATAGAAAAAACAATAATTATAGCCCCGATGAGCACAGTCGAAGTTGATACAAAAATAACTAATTAAGACATAAGTTTATGAAGTAGCCAAATTTGAGACGCTCGTCTCTCCGACCGCAAAACAAACTTGACACGATGAAAATAAATTCGAATATATATAATTCGATGACTTGCAATGATAGAAAAACATTAATTACAGCCCAGACCATCCCAATCTAAGTTGATATAAGAAAATAACTAATTAAGATTTAAATTTATGAAGTAGTCAAATTTGAGACACTCGTATCTACGACTGCAAACAAATTTGACACGGTGAAAATAGACTCGAATACTTATAGCATGGTGACTTGCGCCGATAGAAAAACCCTAACTATTTTTTTTTTTTGAAATTAGTGGGATTTCCCACCACTTCTTTTCATTCGAAAGAGAAGTTATACAATCGGACCGAGCCACTCCACATGTTTCCTCTACACATCTATCTAGTAGAAAAAAACGACCCTATCACCTGTACCGGGACACCTCAGTCAAGATCATATGACTCAGGTGCCCTCCATTATTATCTATCTATATATCTAAGTAGGCCTATTCTCTCCTTCATTCTGAGTCCTAACACAGACCCCATCGCAGTCCCTATATTATGGCACAGCCATCGAATTGAATTAAAAAGAAAAAAAAACACAAAAACACAGTCAAGTAATATTGTGATCTAACAATCATAAATTTGTAAAACACTGAAGTCCCTCTACATCTCTGGTGTTCCCAACAAGCATCATCCTCGTATCAATAGTTCTTGAAAATTGAGTGCTCCATCTACTGCATTCTTCCTGCAGTGCCGTGTCCCAAGCACCTGACCAATATGTCACCAAACAAACTAAGTTAGATATGAATTTCCTCATTGAACTCTTCTTACCTTCAAAGCAGCTCTTGTTCCTGGTTAGCCACATAATTCTTATTGTTGCAATGCAGATGTATATGGCCAATTTACCACAGCACCCCTTCAACTTGTTTAATTGCACACAAAGTTCAGATAGTGTTTTTGGAGCAGCACTTATATGAAAATAGTTAAGAACCCTCGACCAAATCTCTTGTGCACAGTGACATTTAAAGAATAAGTGAACCACAGTTTCCAAATTCTGACAATATTGACAAGAGGTATCTCCTTGCCATCCCCTCTTAATCAAAGTCTTCTTGACTAAGATTTTCTCCTTAACAAATAACCATATAAAAATTTTAATCTTTAGGGGAATCTTCAGAGACCAAAGCTTTTTAAATGTATCATCTGGTATCCTGCTGTCACACAACCACAAGTACATATTTGTACTTTTATATTGAGATGAATCTTGCTCTTGCCAGCATATCATATCTGGGACATCTCTCAAGGGAAGGAATTTGTTTACCTTTGATATCATTTGAAAGAAATTATTCCTTTGCACTAGGGAGAGGTTCCTTCTAAAACTCATGGACTCTATACCTGCTGATAACACAGTATGTACTGAAATGTTTTGATCATTAGCAATTTGAAATAGAGAGTAATGAGAAATGTAAAGGGGTACCTCCTCACACCAGTTATCTAACCAAAAGGCAGTATCTTTGTCATTTCCTAATTTGATTGTTTTATTGATGTTTATCAGAGCTTCACATTGTTTAATTGCTTTCCAGAAAGGAGACATTTTTTGTACATTTGTACACCTAAGAGCTTTAAGTTTCAATATTGATTTCCACCACCCTTCACATGTAGGGTCTTTTAGTCTCCATTGCCACTTACACAGTAGAGCTATGTTCATATACCTTAGATTTGTGATCCCTAAACCCCCCAATTCTTTGGGTCTGCAAATAACATCCCATCTGCATAGGTGGTATTTTCTTTTTTCTCCCAAATGCCACATGAATTCACATCTAATTTTGTCTAGCTTTTTTCTTACTTTCACTGGCATTTCATGGAAAGAAAGCATATAGATTGGTAATGAGGATAGTACACTATTAATCAAAACAATTTTACCCCCCAAGGAAAGGTAATTGCTTTTCCATCCATTCAGCTTATGTTGAAATTTTTCAATGATAGGCACCCATAAAAAAAAAAAAAAACCCTAACTATAGTCCCACGAGCACAATCGAAGTTGATATAAAAAATAACAAATTAATACATATGTTTCTGAATTAGCCAAATTTGAGTCCCTAATCTTTTCGACCTCAAAACAAACTCGATGCGATGGAAATAGACTCGAGTATCTATAATTTGATGACTTGCAACGATAGAAAAATGTTACTTACAGTCAGAATGAGCACAATCGAAATTGATATAAGAAAATAACTAATTAAGACTTAAGTTTATGAAGTAGTCAAATTTGAAACACTCGTCTCTTCAATCACTAAATAAACTTGACACAGTCAAAATAAACTCAAATATTTACAGCATGATGACTTTATAGAAAAACACAAAATAGAGTTTAAAGGCTAAGATTTCGAAATTAACTTCGGAAAAACAGAATTCGAAAATGTTTTGGTAATTTTATCTCGAACTTATTCACTCTAGTATTTTCTTATTTATTTGTATTTTTGTTATTATTAAAAAATTTCGGAAATTCGCGCGTTGAGCACGTCAGCACCTTGTCCTTGATACTTGGAATATTTCCGCGTCTTACAAACAAAAACAAAACGAATTATCTCAACACTCTCAAATTATTTCTGCGCATCGCGCAAACTGACAAAAATATTGCCAGCTTGGCTCTTGAGAATTTTCCACCTGTCCTGAAGCCTGCCATTGCTAGAATTCAATATTTGCTGTTATTCTCCGGTCAGATATTTTATTTTCAATTTAACAGATAAAATATATAATACATCGGGTTTCATCTGTATTATTTATTTATTTGCGTCGAAATCTAACAATCGAATTAGAAAATAACAGAATTATGTTATATCCGAGAATAACAGCAGATACGGACTCAGCCGTTGCTAAGGGGGAAGCGTTTCCCACAAAATTTCAAGTTGATTACTAATTACTTAATTATATGCAACAAAAGCATTTGAAAAGTTCCTCTTGAAAGTAAAAAAATAATTGTAATTATTTGATTATTTTAATATTACCTGACAACTTGAGTTGATTTAAATTTAATAGGTTTGTTTGCGCGATGGGCGAAAATAATTCAAGCGACAAAAAAATCTGAATGCTGACGTGCTCAAATTTTATAGGACGGCTTCAAAATTTTCAAGAGCCAAGCTACCATAATTTTTGGTAATCAAATCTGCTGATTGTATATTCTTTTTCGTCTCCTGCTTGTATTGATTTGAATCGTTCAAAATTCATCTAACGGTCAGAGCATCTGTTTCTGAATCAAATCACAGTCGTTTGTGACGATCGATCGATTCATGACGGTCGGATCGAAGCAAGCACAGTCTTGCTCGTATTTGATACGAGCAGCGGATTCAGATCCTTATTTTTGTCAGTTTACGCGATGCGCGGAAATAATCAGTGATGACCTAGTCGCCAGTGCTTCTCGCAATTTTCTTATATTTGGCAATTCCAATTTTTTTAATTTAATTTATTAATTATTAAATATAAAAATCGGCTCAAATTTTATAGCCAGCTGCTTTGGTCCCACAGAAATTAAGAGGAAAGGCCAAACGATTTTCAGTCTGAATTGAACTAAAAGTGGATAGAAAAAGTCAATTGCTACTTGAAAAGAAGCAATGATTATACAAGAAAAAAACGACTGACAACGATTTAATGATAGAACGTTGTTCATCCTAAACAATAATTAAGTTGTACTTCTCAATAGAACAAGACAAACGGGTCGGATTCGATTTGTTTCAGATCCGTTGTGATTTTCCTTAATAGTTCGGATTGTTTTCTGAAGAGCGTCAAAATTCAATTTGTCAAGCAAGGTCTTATAGTTTCAGATGGAATTCAAATATTTAGTTCGGATTTTATATGGGCTCACAAGGCCCATATATGCCTAAACTTAGACCCAAAATACATACAAGATAAGTTCGTAAATTAACTTTTTGACCCAAAAAAAGCTTCTGAAATGGCTAATACCTAATTTGACCTGACCAAACCGGTTTGTCAAAGAACTGACAAGAGAAATGAAGTGAAGCCTAAGCAATGGAATCTAATGGCATTCCTTCACGCCATCTTTCTCTTCCTTTCAAGCCTACACTTCTTCTCCCACACAACTCAGCATCCTTTTCTCTTAAATATAAACATTGCATGCTTCAACTCATCCTCTAAATAAAAACTTCTATGAGAAGATGACCAGACTTGAGACCAAATTAATTGTATCATATCTCAAAACAGTTTCCATTTTGTACCTCCTTTTGGCAACAGTGCTTTGCAATGGGGAGTTCAAGAGGCCACCACCTGGCAGAATGATCCTAACTGGTCACACCAAGCCCAGCTCGTACCCACAACAGGTATTAGTTTGGCATTGGAGCATCTCATTATTTGTATTAGATTTTAGAGATATTACTGAATCTTCTGTATAATCACAGGTTCACATATCAGCAGTAGGCACAGATCACATGAGAGTCTCATGGATTACAACTGACAAGCATGTGCCTTCTACAGTGGAGTACGGAACAACGTCCGGTACATATGTTGAGACAGCTACCGGTGGACAGACTTCCTACCGGTACCTCTCCTATGTTTCTGGAAAAATACACCATGTAAAAATCGGGCCACTTCTGCCAGATACAGTTTACTACTACCGGTGCGGGGAAGTCGGAGACGAATTCAGTTTTAAAACGCCGCCTGCTGTTCTTCCTATTGAATTTGCTGTCGCAGGTCAGCTAAATTTCAATGTAGTATAATTTTGCTGTACTCTGTATTCTATTTTGGATTCAATTGTACCTTGTATCTTCATACACAAAATAATTGGTATATAGTCTCTGAATAAAAGACACGTTAGTATAATCATTTACCAGAACTACACATTACTAGCTTATTACTATTCAGGGACCCGTATGTGTCAGTAATTGCGTGACAGTGTTTAATAGTTAATATGCATCTTAGACTTTGTGCTTCACTTCCCATTATCCCAATTCCTAGCAATTAATTTATAGCAGTACACCAAACTAAACAAAAGTTTAAATTAATATAACTTCAGGTCTGTGTTTCTTTTGTTGTGATACTAAAGCTGGACCTTTAATTCGAGTACAAAACTGAACAAATTACAGGGGACCTAGGTCAGACAGAGTGGACAGCATCGACATTGCACCATGTCAACCAATCAGACTATGACATGCTTCTACTACCAGGTGATTTATCCTATGCCGATACACAGCAACCTCTGTGGGACTCATTTGGCCGGTTTGTTCAGCCATATGCTAGCAAAAGGCCATGGATGGTAACGCAAGGCAACCACGAGGTGGAGTCGTCGCTCGTTATCCATGATTTGCATCCTTTTGTAGCATACAATTCAAGGTCAGATAAGAGCTTAACAAAATGAAAATGATCAATTGATTAATGAATTGATGGAGTTTTAGCTTGATAATTTAAATTGACATGATTTGAAATTTGACAGGTGGCTGATGCCTTATCAGGAGAGTGGATCCACATCAAATCTCTACTACTCATTTGATGTGGCTGGTGCGATTCATGTGATCATGTTGGGATCATACTGTGACTTCAATTCAAGCTCGACTCAATACAAATGGCTGGTCTCTGACCTTGCTAAGGTAGATAGAATTCGAACACCATGGCTGATTGTGCTACTGCACGCACCCTGGTATAACACCAACATGGCCCATCAAGGTGAAGGAGAGAACATGAGAAAGGCAATGGAGGATTTGTTGTATAAGGCTCATGTAGATCTTGTTTTCTCGGGTCATGTTCATGCATACGAACGCTTTGTAAGTTAGCATGGTTCGTCCTCATTTTAACAAACTGACAACATAATTCATTTATATTATATCTATCTGGTATGAATTACTGCATCATTTTTATTGCAGACGAGAATATACAATAACAAAGCTGATCCATGTGGCCCGGTTTATATTACAATAGGAGATGGTGGAAATAGAGAGGGCCTTGCATTAGAGTGAGGACATCAATTCAATTATATAAACCACTTTCACTTTAATTAGCTGCAATTAGATCTCTGAATTAAGCTAACATCATTCTTATCCAACAAATGGAAGGTTTGAAAAAGACCACAAGTCTGCGCACCTCTCGTCGTTTCATGAGGCGAGTTTTGGACATGGGAGGTTGAAGGTGATAAATGAAAGCAGCGCACACTGGTCATGGCACCAAAATGATGACTCAGTGTCGACTATTCGAGATGAGTTGTGGCTTCAAAGTTTAAGTAGTGCATGTCAAGTTGGTTCACATTTTGTTTCATCTTCTGCTAATTATGAATTGTAAGAAATTTAATAATCCTTCTTACTTGAGTCTGTGACATTAATTATTTCACTGCTCACTTGTCAAGTTGTTTATTTTTTTGTTAATTTTGTGAATAGTAGGCGATCACCTACTTGGATACTTCTAAACCAAGAAAAAGAGTTGCATATAGCCATATACAATCTTTTCATTTTATTAATTCTGCTCCGATTTGTTAATTATTCCTCAGCTGCAAAGGTTTTCAAAGCTTAAGGTAATCCTTAAGATATCATTAACCAATATACAGGAGACCATCTCTCTCGGTCATATTACATGTTTCTATTACGTGATTTTGTACAATCGATTAGTAATAATAAAGTTAACACAGTAGACAGGAAGAAAGTTTTGCTGGTATTTTCACAGGTATTTGCTGAATATACTGAAAATATTGACCGGTGATCTTCAACTCCAAAAAGAGATTTACTTCACAAAAAAAAAATTCAAAAGCAGACCAGACGTAATTTGTTCTTTTTACTGTAAAGTGTAACATATTTTTAGATTCATTACCTATAGGTCCTATTGGTGTGATACTTTTAATTAAGTTCTCAACCAGAATTTGTGATTAATTTATGAAAATGTGTCTGTTAATTAATTTAAAAAGTCTATAACAGTAATTAGATTTTTAAGATTTGTTTTGTAATTTTTTTGCCTAAACTGTGCCGATAAGTGTCATTTTGTTCATCAGACGAGGGTTATCAATTTAAAAAGAAGGCCAGCAAGCTAATATGATTTTCGTTAAACAAATTAAAAAGACTTTACATATTTTTTAGATAGAATACAGACATCAATTGCAAGAATTGAATAATGTTTGTGCTTTCACCTTTTATAAAGCTGTTTCCTTCAATATCTAATTAAGTGCATCTGGAAATTGAAAAAATAATTCCTAGTAGTGGTCAGAGGCTTATGAATCACAACTATGTTCATCAGCAATAATTACATGTTACGAATGAATTGATTTTAAGTAAATATGATCATCAAAAGAAATCGTGATTAGATAAATCTCACTAACACAATCAGAAAAACATAAATAAAATACATACAAAATATTGTTTGTAGACGGTAGGTTAGTCCCATAAAAAGCAAACTAGGCCAACACTAACAAGTTAAATCCATTCAGATACAACTTTAAAGTTTATAGCTAGCCTAAGGTAGGATGCATTTTTACTTTCCAATCTAAATAGATTATTGATCTGTCTGCTAGCTGCACAGAACTACTCCGATTCCAGCATAGCTGCTCTGAGACATTACTTTACCAGACCTTTTTGCGCGTAACTATGGCTGATATCTCAAACTTGTTTTTCGACACGACGGGACACCATTAGTTGGACGTGTGCGCTTGATGGAAATCAGACCATGCATCAGGAGATCGCCACGTGGCATCGTAGGTAGGGCGATGGAATGGGAGTCATACCAGAGAGCTAGACGGTCGACCGAATCGTCCCAAGTGGCTGTTTTCTTGGCAGCAAGATAGAACATGTGGGGCCGTGAGTCAGAGGATGGGACTAGGATGGAGAGAGACTGGACCCACGTGAAGTTGCGCTTCTTTCCGGGGTGAAGTTTTCCAATGAAGTGGGCATTGATGTGGATGGGTCAGTGATGAGGCAGAAGTCACGGTCACGACGTCCATGAAAGTAAAATGTGATCCCGTCACCACCAACAAATCGTGGATCATCACATACTGCATCTGGTAAATATATAGCAGCCTGTAGCCATACAAAACAAATTGAACTTAAATAACACGAACAAAGAAAATAGTAGACTAATTCTACTAAATAAGTTAAAGAATATGCATATAGATGTACTGCAGATGGCCTTGCAAGTTACACAATCCACAACACAGGTGGAGGGACATTGCGAAGGGCAACTTTGAGGAACCATGTAGCATGATGTAAAATTGCTGTGTCGGCACTCGGCAGCGCACTGCCCTTGTCGGAACTGTCGGAGCAACCACTTTTTGTTCCCCCCATGGCAGCATTAAACCTGCCGATGCAATCGTACACCAACTGGCCGCAATCAAGACAAACAAAGCAGTACTACCAACCTTCTGCATGTCCCAATTTGATTCTTAAATTGAACTCGATCGTTTGGTTGTATGTATGTATTTGAGTAGTTTTGATCCTAAGGATAGTTTTAGCTAAGGTCTTTAGTTCTTGGTTGGATTTATAGAGCGTGCCGAACTGCCGATCATGAAATCGATCCTGTTTCATTGTGGTAACGATCCAACAGTTCATGGAATTAATTGCTAATGTGAAAATTTATTGTGAAATTCATATTGAAAAGGCGGGATTTAGTTGCAGAGGACATGTGAACAATGCCATTTTTTGTGCACCTATATTATATGGGAGCTGATATATCGATACCACCATCGATCGCTGGAGGTGTCTAGTTGGATTCAATTTGCACATTGGTTAGTTATTATGCATATTATTTTTGTTATGATGCATATTATTTTTGTTATTATGTGCATTATTGTATCGTCATAACGATATCAATTATTTATATCTATTTGCACTTATTTTTGTAACGTGCATAATAACAAAAATAATATTCATAACAACAAAAATAATGCATAATGGCGTTGAAGAGCTGGTTCTGATGAAGACAAGACCAACACTGCATTATGGTGCTTTACTGAGATAATAATAATCTCTGTTTTTCAACTTTTAGAACTTTATCTCACTTATTTCTCTTCTTTTCATTAATTTTTCTGTAAATATTAATGTAACATTACTCGATCACACTCGTGATCAATTTATAAAAATTTGGGAGCTTGACCTTCATTTTTTCTTCAAAAAAAAAGTAATGCATAATAGTTATGATTCGTAAAAAATACAAATTCATTTTTTTTATAATTAGTTACGATTTTTATTTTGTCACTTTTTATATACGAGTATGGATCATAAAATGAATTATGGATAAAACTCAACTCAACCCGACTTGAGAATGTGTTTTATAAAATTAAATACAAAGTAATAATTATTTTATCTCTAAATTCTTTAAATTCAACTTAGCAAAACTAGTCAATTAATACTTTTTTACTAACAGAAAATTAAAAAGACGTATATACAAATATATTAAGTTTATTAAACAATAACTCAACAAAAATAAAAGGAAAAATTTGTTCTGTACCACTCAAAAGATAGAAAATTTGAATTTTACCACCCAAAATAACATTCTTGTCTAATTGCCACTCTAAATTTGCACCCTCCCTCTAAATTGCCACTTTTTTCATTAAATAGTATTTTCTGCAAAATAAAAACAACAAAAATTAATTTCTGACCAAATTGCCCTCGTGCCAACCGAAATAAGCGTTGTTACTTATCGAGTCCCACTCAGTTCGAGACCCAGATCGAATCGTTAGTAGATCTCTTCCCTTTCCCTCAGTCACGAAGAACAACAAGAACCCTAGAATCTTCCCTCTCCCTCAGTGACGACCAACACCTCTTTCCTCCTCCTCTCTCTCTCTCTCGTCCAACTCGCCTCTTCCCATCCCACCACCTTCCTCTTCTCATCTGATCTAGAGACGCCCAGCATGCCAGTGGTGACCGCCAGCACCGCCATGTCCAGTGACGGTTTCCTGCCTATTGTTCCTTGTAATTGTGGGAATAAGCTTTTATGACTCGTGAGCAAATCAGATTCGAATCTGAATAGAGTCCTCTACAAATGTGCTAATAATAGAAGAACAATATTGGAATTTAATCAATTTATTGCTTGATTTGAAAGGATTTTAATCATTTTTGTGTACCAACTGAGACTCAATTAGTGTTTTTGTTACTCTCATCTGGTACATATGTTTTTGTTACTGATAGGGTTTTTGTGACTGGTATTGCTTACTACTTCTATTGATTTTTTTAATAGGCTTTATACAGTTGAAGGTATAGTGACTAGTATAAAAGTTTCAGGGTTACAGTGTCTGTTTTGATTAGGATTACTGGATCAATGGGTACAGTCTACCAGTTAAGACTGGTTCCAATTTAGGTTTACTGGTTAATGGGTACAGTCTATCAGTTTAGGATTACTAGGGTTCAAGACGATGGGTCCGTGTTCAAACTCTGATTGAATCGAATAGATTTTCGATTTGATCTAGTTTAGTTACATATTTGAACTGGGTTGGCACGAGGGCAATTTGGTTAGAAAATAATTTTTGTTGTTTTATTTTGCAGAAAATAACATTTATTTGAAAAAAGTGGCAATTTAGAGAGGGGGTGTTGTTTTAGAGTGGCAATTAGACAAGAATAGCATTTTGGGTGGCAAAATCCAAATTTTTTAACTTTTAGGTGGTACGAAAAAAAAATTCCCAAAATAAAATTGTCTGTTTGATTGTACTTGACTACTCTGCCAGAGGGTTTACTAATTTACTTATGCTTTACTATCACCACTCAGTCCAGTTACTCAAGTATATATTATATAATCGCCAATTAGATATATATCGTTGTACAATAAAAAAAATATGGATAATATTCAGTAGACACCACATTTGATACCGACTACCGATATTGATGTTATTATTCATATTTAGTTGAGTTACTATGCACATTATTTGAATTATTATGCATGTTATTTCATGTTATTATTGTACTAAAAAATATTATGCATGTTAACAAAATAATGTACATAATAACTCAAATAGTATGCATAACAATTTCAATATAAAAATAACATGCATAATAATTCGAATAATGTGCATAATAACTCAATTAAATATGCATAATAATATCGGTATCGATAGCCGATATCAAATATAGTATCTACGTATCAGCTCCCAAAAAATATTTGTATTGTGAGGATTGTAATGCAAAATTAGGTTAGCTACTGTAAAATCTGGTAATCATGATTACTTGATATAGTCTAAATTGATTTGGTGTTTAATTATTTTTATCATGCAAATTTTTATATGAAATAAAATTTGTAAAAATATGATCGCCAAAATAAATTATGGATTGGATGATTATTGTTTTTGATTAATTAGTTATGAATTAAAAACACTACAACCGAAATAATATCTAACAAATTAAAAATCCGACCAACTCCGATCCCGACCTGGTGTCCTGTTTACACCCCTAACAGTAGACTTACGATTCAAGCAAGCACACAGTTTTGCATTAAACTAAATTGCATAATAACACATGAATTAATGAGAAATTAACGTTTATTTTTTATGGAGACGTGATAAAGCAGGGAAAATCCTACAAAGTGGCAGTCTAGTCAACTTGTTGTGGCAACAGAAACAAGTGGAGTATATGGATGTTCCATCTTTATTTTAAATAAATAAAAAGCGACTAACTGTATTCCTTTACACGCTTTCTATATAAGTCTTTATACTTAAATGTAGTAATCTTTATATTTTTTAGTATAAGTCTTTATACTAAAAAATGATTATCATTGCATTTGTTCAATAAAATATTTATACAAAGAATTAAAAATAATTTATCATTACATTTGAATGGAGAGCGCGTAAGAAAACACTAATATGAGAAACAGTTATATTTACTCTTTTAAATATTCTATTAGGTTGCAACGTGAACATGATTAATAGATAGGCACCAAACTTTGGCGGGATGATGTGCTCATTATTCCCACCAATTCATTTGATAGGAGAGAAGTTTAACAAACTGTACTACCATTTTCTCTTTGTACTTCAGCAGTACTAGTGCTACCAAACGCTTCCTACCTAAAAATCAAAAAAGCAAAAGCGAAGGGGAAGGGGAAGGGGAAAAAGGAGAAAACGAGAGTAAAATATACGCTAAGACAGAGTCAGTATGGTATGTGACAACAGACACCAAAAGAATATGTATGTTCATGGAAGGTATTAATAATTAAAAGTTGAACAAATTAGATGCAGGTTGTAATTGTCAAAGAAATTCTATCCATATTTAACCCCACCAAATTTGGTTATTTGGTCCCACCCCTGATCCATGTCCCTTGAAATTGGATTCAGACTCACCATCTCTGGTTCTCTTATTTAAACCACCACGACTTACAGATTATCATCGCCTATCTCTCTCCGTGGTGATTTCTCGCAGCTGCTTCCAGAGTCTTAACTACACCTCTTTGGAAAACACCATGGCTGAGGTAACTTTACCCTTGAATTTTGCATTATTCATTCTCTCTTCACTTCTGTACCCTCATGATTAATCTGAAAAATCCGTGATTTCCCTCTGATAAAATTCCAAAAGATCGATGGATACTACAAGAAAGAATATATCAAACAAAAAATATGTTGATGAGTTGTGATGATTGACCAATCCAAGGATCGATAGTAGATTTTTCTCGGTCGGGACTTTTTACCAAATGAAACTAAAAATGTCTTATGCATATTCTTCTTTCTGTTGTTTCACAGACAGTTGTGCTCAAGGTTGCAATGTCATGCCAGGGATGTGCCGGCGCTGTTCAAAGGGCTTTGACTAAAATGGAAGGTTTGTTCATTTTTCATAATTTCTCTTGCACCTCTACAGACTTCTATTGTTCTATTGCGACTTCAACAGCAATTATTTGCAATAACAGCATTGCAAATGCAGCACAAATGTGAAATTGAGAAAAGGTCCTATATTGTTGGAAAATGGTTCACAGAAGAAGTTCACAGTTAATGGCATTCATCATTTTTATATTGTAATGAAGTGATTAAGAATGATTTAATATTAATGAACCATGAATGAGAATCCATTATTTATAAAAGAATGTGATGAATCCCATGTTTTTATTACTTTAGAAATGCATAACAAATGTAAAACAAAGATTTACATCTTTAACATTTGTTTTTATCAATATATTGCGGCTACAACCATAAAGGTTGTTTTTCTTGGGAGATTACTCTTTGGTACATGTTTTACCTAAACCTCCGGTCTCTGGGGGGGGAAAAGCCAACATTATGACCCACCTATCATGTAGAAAAAACTGAACCAATTGATCAAAGACATTTCAAGTTTTGACTTTTTTTTTGTTTAAAACAGGTGTGGATTCCTTCAATGTGGACCTGAAAGAGCAAAAGGTGACTGTTGTAGGAAATGTCAAACCACAAGATGTTTTCCAAACAGTTTCTAAAACTGGGAAAAAGACTACCTTCTGGGAGGCTGTCTCTGAAGCAAAAACTGAAACTGCTCCTGCTGAAACAAAGAAAGAAGCTCTGCCTGCTGTACCTGAAACAAAGACCGCAGCAACAGCTGCACCCGCCTCTGCCAATACAGCAGAAAATACTGTTGTTGCTGCAACTGCAGATCCTGCTTCGACAACAGCTAGTTCTTGATTGGTTTCATCAAGACTTTGTATAAATGCTTGCAACCCAATAAATATCAAAAAAGTTACTCTATGAATAACTCCTGAGATGTAATAGTTCCAGTTTGTGTGCTGCTGTGTAGCTGCCAAATATATATTTCAGATACCCAAAAAAAACTGAAAGAATGGATATCCTTGGAGGAATGAATTACATAGATTATATTTTCTTCTCATTTCTTACTGGAAACATTCTTGACATGCTTAAGTCACCATCCATTGGTTATTATCCTTTTTACAAGTCTTTTGTTGTGTTTCTCAACTAGTCTGGCAGTGGTCAATATGAAGCATTTTAAAGGAAAGATAATTTTGAAGAATAACTAATCATCTGAAAGTGATTGATTTATCATTGACAGTTTGACACCGTAATCAGCTGTTATGAACCGAGACACAAGAATACTCTGATCGTGCACAAAATTGATAGCAACCCACAAAACTCGAAGAGAAAAAAATAGCAAGGAGAAAAACTTTAAAAGAAGAAGAATTTCTTTTTAGTAGCAGCATTTCCTTTTTCCTCTTGTTTTGGACTTCCAATCTCTCTTTTGTTCATGCCTTGATTCAATGCTTCTAATCTCTTTCTAGAAAAAATCAAATAAAAAATCATAATGAAGCTATGTCAGCAAGCCATTACAACATAGCAACAATTAACTATTACTAATAAACTATCCTCAAGAATTAAATTGAAGTCTGAAATTAAAGGAAGAGAAACTACTTCACATCTTCTAGGCTTCCATGCAAGCTCCATCTCTGACGAAATCCCTCCATCCCCTCAAGCCCACTTGCAAGTATCATGCGCCTACCACATACGAGCAGAAATTATTTTTTTTCTTTTATCGATTGGATGGGAGGAAAATAATAAAATTATAGTCACTTTCGGTTTAGCCAAAAAGCATCCCAGGTTGCCCCATCTCAATTGACAAGGAGATGGAGTTCTCATCACTTCAAAATACTTCTTTGTTTCCCAAATACTTGTTTGAAACACATTACTTCATATTAAAGGAAAACAAAAGAACAGCATATTAATTGGAGGGCGCCATTTTGAAACTTGACTGGGATACTTTCTTTTGTACATACAAAAGAATATAACATTTTAATTCCCATAAGCTAATGGTAAAGTATTATTTCAAACAATATTAGAAGGCATGTAGACCAGTACACAACAAAGACAAACACCGAGTATTATTTGCAAAAATACACATTTGCAAGAACAACAACAACAACAAAGCCTTCAGTCCCAAATAAATTGGGGTAGACTAGAAATGAAACCCAATCTGAAATGAAATCAATATAATAAATAGTAAAATAATAGTAAAAATAGAAGTATAAAAATGATAATAGTAATGATAATAACAATAATAATAATAATAATAGTAATAATAATACTCTATTCTACCAATCATAAGTTTAGACTAGTATTCTACGTCGTTAATCCTGGACTAAAGTTGTACAATTATAACACTACTTCTAAAATTTAGTTTGCCACGGTTCTGGTACGTGAATCGCTAACTTCCATGTACTCCTATCTTGTTTGTGGAATCGCCTTTAGATGTGGAAGCATGAGCCCGCCCCTATGCCAACTCTTTGGAGACATTCCATGCCTTTTAGTCCCTTTTTATAGCTTCAGCCCATGTTAATTTCGGTCGACCTCTACCTCTTCTCACGTTTTTGACGCGGCCTAAAACTCGGTGTTTGTCTTTGTTGTGTACTGGTCTACATGACAGCACCTTAAAAATATCAGTTGCAGCTTACATGAGTGATTTATTCCTTTGCTTCTGTTTATAGTTCTCTTCTTTCTATTTTACTGATTGAAATGAAGTGTGAAAGAGCTTAATAAAAAATAATATATAGAGAGAGAGATATACCTCTCTAACATTGTAACTTCAGATTGCAGCTGAGTAGCTCTTTCCTTTGCTGTTTCAAGAGGCATTGATAACCCTAATTTATACTCACTGACCTTCAATCGTTCCCTTATTTCTTTGTCCTGTAAATATAAATTATCAGATCATACGAAAACACGGTAAGAAGATTTTAGAAACAACTTTTGCCAACACAACTGACCCTTTTCTCTGCACATTGCCGGTACAAAACAATTTCATCCTGGCAAAAAGGTTCAATGTCATTTATTTGTAGACCTGAGACAAAAAGCATTGTTATCTTGGAGCACTAGCAGCAATTTCTTAATTGCAGGTACACTCATTCAAAGGATATGCACTTACAAAGGAAAAGATTCTTGAGTATTCCATCACATAAATCGACACCTTCAAGCACATGCGAAGCAATTTCTGGCGGTACGATTGGGGATGGTGGGCCCAGCATGAGGTCATCCCCCACAAGAATTGTTTCCTCCATGGTGGGTTGTGAATCAACTACAACAAAAGAGCAATTACCAACATGATTTGAGAAGAGTAATACTTACAAGCATTTTATTTGAATTTTTAACCAAAATCTGAACCTAAAGTGCTGTCAAGAGTTCTCAAAGGGGCATAAAGCTGTAGATGGTAATAGTAAATGGCAAGAACTTAAGAGCAAGCTATAGTTCCTTTATTGTCTGAACTCTGAAATATCTAAAATCCTAAACAGAATCAATTAAGTAAGATTTCAAATTTAAAACCAAATAAAGGAGAAGATTGATCACCATCCATGATAGCTCCCTATTCAATCAAGTCGCTTCTACCACCAATGATGATTCCCCTGCAATAAATAAATCACCAAAACAGGCAACCTAGAGCACAGAGAAATAATCAAACAAATCTCAGTAAAACCAGGAGCAATCACTTGCTTTGCTCATTTTCGATATACTAACAAGCGAAGCTTAAGTACTCAACAAAAATAACAGTCTCCACGGTACCAGTTACACTAAAAATAGATCAATATATGATCGGATAAACTACAACAAGAAAGAAGGAACTGATGAAAAGTCTGGACTGGAGAAAAGTCTTCCATTCCCTTCCCAAACACAGTAAAAAATGCTTGAACATGACAATAAGAATAATATATTTCTCACTAGAAAAAAAGGGAGAGTTGAACTATATATAAAAACCTAACTAGCAAAACTAAAAAGAACAAGCTTCCTCGTAAATTTAACTAAAAAAGAGAGCAAAAGATCTATGTACAATTTAACGTTCATCGATCACAACTAAAATCGAACGAATGATGTAACATGTCAGTTGTCATTTCTTAGCAAATTCAAAATTTCTTTCTTATCTTCATCAAGTCTTCTAAAATTCTCACTAGAAAGATTGACATGCACCACAAACCAGGTGGCTGCTAACATAAAAGGTAAACAGTGCTCCAAACGCTTTTACCAAACAATAACAACCTTTCTCTGATTCTCCCTCCATCTAAGACGATTTCTCTTATGAACAGAAGAAATAAAGCTAAACCAAAGACGCAAGAGCTGAGGAGAATAAAGTTGTACCAGACAAACGTTTTATCCCTCATAGAATAATTGAAAATATTAAGGTGCTGTTAATATAATTTGTTTACTGTGACCATTTTGTAAATACTGGTAAAAGCTTGGTAAAGCTGAAAAATCATGATATTCTACGCTATCATCCACCATTAATTCAATCCAGCCACGTCGCCTTGATTTTAGCAAAATCTAAAAAATATTGACCACAACTATACAAACTATCATTACCTTTTGCGAGCGCAGCAGACTAGAGCAAATCGCGACTAGGGTTTGGTTTGGGTGTAGAAATCGCGACTTAGCGAGAGAGAGGGTATGAGGTGGCTTTGGGATGGGGCGAGGTGTCACCGGAGAGCAGCAGCGAGGTACACTGGAAGTTGTTTGAATTGGAGATCGGGGAAGAAAGGGAATCAGATCATCTCCGAAACTTTTGGTTTTTTTTTGGAGTTTCTAATTTAACTTTTTTTTTTTTTTGAGTGAAACCCGTAGGGTTTTAATTTAACTTAGCTAAGTAGAAAGTAGGGTTTTAATAATGGAGCGGGGCGGATACTCGTGGATCCGATCCGTCCGGATTCACGAGTACGGCGGGGCGGATAAGCACGGGTTCGAATCCAAAACCTCCAATTCGACTCGTGATAAATCCGGACGGGTCCAGGCGGATCGGGCACGGGTCGGATCGGATCCGTCCAACTTTTCGAACTTTTTTGAATTTTTTTCGAATTTTTGAATTTAAAACTGTACATTATTTTAATATATATATATATATATATATATATATATATATATATTTCGATATTTTTCTGAATTTTTTTATTTTTTGTATTTTTTTGAATTTTTGCACGGGTCCATGGGTCGGGCACGGGCGGATCTAGGGACGGGTCGGGCACGAGTATACACGGGATTGGGGGATTTGGGGCCAACCCGACCCGTGCTAGATCCGTGGATCCGGAATCCATGGGTAGGGTCGGATCTGGGCACGGGCACGGGCGGGTAGACACGCCCGGATTTTTTTTAAACCCTAGTAGAAAGTAGATGAGTTTCTTATTTAGAAATTTTATTTCAGAATTTTTTATTTATAAATTGTCTTAGAGTTTATAAATTCTGACGTGATTTAATCATTGGTTAAAATTGATCGGTCGCTCACAATATTAGTAGTATTTGCTGACGTGGCAATTAAGAAACTCTAACTTTTTAGTTTCAAAAATAAAGGATGTAGAAACTAAAGAATGATTAAATTTTTAAAATTGATGTGGCAACAATTTAGAAACTTCATCAGTTTTAGGGATAGAGATGATCTTAGAGCATCTCCAACAATAATTGCTTATGAATTGTTTATGCAGATGTGTCAATTATTTTGTAATTGCTGAGTTGTATGGCTATTGCTTATTTAGCAATTTTGAGAAAGAAATGCTTATTTAGCAATTATGGCTACTGTTTTGAAGATAAGTTGGCTAAATGTTTAATTCTTATTGATCGGGTGTTTAATTCTCAATTGTTTGCTTGATTGTACCAATGTAGGAATGGATTTCTTAATTTCTAAATTTTCTACAATTATTATTTAGTAATTAATTTCAATTGATGTATTGGAGATGCTCTTAGAGCATCTCCTGAAAGTCCTAAGTTTTTAATCTGACGTGGCGATTACTAAATGAGTTTGAGGGATGTAGATGAATTTCTTATTTAGCAACTTTGTTTCAGAGTTTCTTATTTAGCAACTTTGCTCCAGAGTTTATAAACTCTTATGTGGCTTTTATAATTGACTGAAATTGATCTGCCTCCCAACGCTTTCTCTCCTATAATTGACTGGTGTGACAATTAAAAACTCTAATTATAATTTCAGGAATAAAGAGTTTAGAAACTAGCAATTTCTGAACTGATGTGGCAATTATTTAAAAATTCTAAGAGTTTCAAGGATGAAGATGCTCTTAGGCTGTGCCGAATGGGTTCTTGGAAAAGGGAGGTGAACAGGGAACGATATCCTTTGTTGATCTGTTGATCTGAATCGTAGAAGTAAGATCAACGGTGCTAATTTAATAATACGAGGGGTCTCGTGATCTTTAATCTGACGGTTCAAATTGAATATACAGAGTGCGAACCGAAAAAGTATGGTTGTCAATGAAACCCTTTTGGCCGTTTACCAATCTGTATCGTACCCGTTAAAGCGAATATGGATAAGATTTTTTCGTTAGCTTATCAACAAGGATATGAATAAGAAAAAAAATCGTTAATTTATCGGGTAAGAGTACAAGTAAGAGCTACATCGTACCCGTTACCAATTGAATAAATTATATAAATATATATATAGGCAAAAACTTAGGTGCACCATTCTAGGTGCTCCCTAGGTACTCTAATCAATCCGTACCATTCAAATGCATCAAGATTCGCACCATACATTTCAATCAAATAGTACGGATTGATTGGAGTACCTAGAAAGCACCTAAAATGGTGCACCTAAGGTTTTTGTCATATATATATTATAATTTATTTCGTAGCTTGAAAATAATTAACTAAATTAAAATAAGAAAAAACTGCATTTCTAAAAAGAAAATCTATACATCATTGAAATAAGCATGTCTTGTTTTGATACTAAATAATGCATTATGTATATTGATAAAGAAATTGATTTGTATTCTATTTCTTTGATAATATTTCATTAGTATATATTAAATAGTATTTTTTAATTACAAGTAACATGAGAAGAAATTTGTGAATTTTGTAATATCTAGAACGTTATTATTGTTGTATTTTAATAGTATATATTTATTTGATGCTATTAATTTGTCAAAATCATACAAATTTTTTAATTAAATTTTATCTTTTTATTCATTATTTAATGTTATCCGTTTTGTTATACGAATTTTTTGACAAATATGAGTAGGACATGGATAAAAAAAAATTAATGAGTATAAATAAAATATAAATATTTTTTTAATCAATATGAATATGCAAATGCCTTCATCTGTGTTCTATCATAATCATTGACAACTCTAGAAAAAAAATATGCAGAAAATGGCGCTCCAGGTAAATAGGCGGTAAAGAACGAAAATGAGTGAAAATTCTCCTATTTATTTCCTACAAATAGGCCTGTCTAACGTGGCCAACGGCCACGAAAGACAGTCTACTCGTTTTCGTTTCGTGATTCGCACGAAGTTTATTTTTTCTGGCGTTTTTCATTTTGTTAAACAAACGAAATAAATTTTTTTTTCGTCGATCGTTGCGTCTGTTCCGTTGATCGTATTGTTTTGCACGTGCACGCAAGAGGAAAATGTAGATCATCAGATACGAATGACCAAGAGAAGGTCGGTTCCCTTTTCTTTTATTTTTAAATCCAAGTTTTGAAAGATATTTTTGAACGTTGATGACACGTGGTGCCAGGGATCACCTCACCTATTGCATGTGATATTTCTGTAGATTTTTTCTATGGGCCCCACTGGAAAGAGATGAAGCCTTGAGGCATTTCCGAGATAGTTTGTTGCTTTGGGAATAGAGACTGACAGATGAGCCCTCGTAAAAATAGCGTGAACTGGACAATTACGATTACCAAAACTATCTTCGTCTTTTTTTTGGGAGCAAATGACAATAACCTTCATCCTATGAAAATTTAATACATATTATCAACAACAATCTTAACAGTACAAGATTACAGATTGGCATAACACCATACATAAGCCAGTAAGCTCTAACAGAGATTGAAATATAATTATCACACAGCTTGTTGTGATGCACACACATGAATAACAAGAACAGTCCAATTAATACCATTATGATACTGGAATCCTTTTGAGACAGATGATTTTCATAAACACCCCAATTGCAGTATCAATTAATATTTCATGATCAGTAATCAGAGAGAAAAGAATCGTTGGTTGTAGAGCTAAAAATACGACTCATTAAGAATCAATTATAAGTTTATATCCAACATGCATAATTGTTTATTATCAAAGGAGGATGCATTTTAAAACAACATCATTTTCTATTTGAACTCTTCTACATTTAAAACAACGTCAAGCTATAAACACTACATATTCCCATCAAAGCGCAAAAGTTATGAAAACGATATATCAACGCATATTCCAATTCAACAAATCCAACACAAAAACTAATGCGAAGTTGCTACCATTCATTCAACAAATCCAAATCAAAACCGAATCTAAGATAACTGATAGAGAGGCAAAATGATTCAAATACTGAAGATCTAGCGTAGTACCTGATGCGTGAATTGTTGGCTTGTGCTCGAGGCGCCGCCGCAGAGGAGGAAGATGCAAAAGAAACAAGATTTGGGTTCTAGACAAGCGGAAATAAAACCCTAGCTGTTTAATAATGCCAATCTAGACAATGGCGCTGAGATATTGGGCTGCTAATTGAACAGAATAACTTGTGGAGAAACGGGCTGACCATAGACCTAGTATATTCGAAAGATTAATAATTTGAATAGGGCCCAAAGCCCGGTTTGTATTCAATTACACTAGACTGTCAACAAATTGCGTTTTGAACGTTTTACGTTTCGTTTCGCCGTAACGCAACGTTAAACACAAGAGATTTTTGTTGCGTTTGTTAAATGCAACGTAAGACACAAATGATTTTAGTTGTGTTTAGTTAAACGCAACGAAAACGCAAGGAATTCGTTACGTTTCGTTTTAACTATTTCTTAAGTCTATATAAAGTATATAAAATCATGCTTATATAAGTTAGTAAATCATCAGCATTTCGTATTTCTTATAGTTGTAAATAATAAAATAATTAAAATATTGATCTTCTCGAAGAGTAAAGTGCATTTTCACTTCTTTATAGTCATAGACTTATACTGAGAGTTCATTATAGCGCCTTTTCGTTTCTTCTCCTCCTAAAATACTATGCGTCTCCCTCTCTTCTTCTCAAGGACATTGTGCATCATTTTCTCTTAAGCTTGCTTCGTGCGCATTTCAAAGTTTGTACGTATCTAATACCCACAAAATCCTAAACACAACGTTCAATGTTCATTACTACTTATTAGTCCAAAATTGGAAATGATTGATTTGCAATTAGTCCAAAATTAGTTCGCTGATCAATATTGAAATGATTGCAATCTCAATTTATTGCAATCTCAATGTTCATTACTACCAAAAAGATTTAGGGTATAATCACTTATGAGCTAGTTTAGAGTTTAGGATGTAGGACTTTAGGGCTAGAGTTTAGGACTTTAGTAGTTTAAAAATATATTATAAAATGTTCACTGTTTTTTAGAAATGTTCATTGTTATATAGTAATAAATGGACCAATTATATTAATATTTAAATTTTAAGAAGTTGTTTTAAATTACTATATACATTACTGATATAATCTTTTTTTGAAATAGATGGACCTAGAGAAGGCTAGGCAAGTTGTGCATATCCTTTTCAACCATATCCACAGGTACAATATTGTTTACCCGATTTACAATTTGTGGCCAAGGACCTGGACTGATTGACTTCGGCAAGGCCACATGAAATAGTAAGGGAAGCATCACAGAGCAACAAGAAAATGAAAAGAAAGCCAAACAAGAGCAAGGGCAAGAAGAAGAGCAATAAGAATTTATAAAATTAAAATACGATTTCTAAAATACAATTTCTGAAAATTAATATTAATTATTTATAAAATCTAGTTCTAAAATACAATTTTTGAAAACACAATAGTAACAACATTCTTTATTTATTTCAGGTTCAGTAGATTAGAGTATGTGAGCCCATTTGGATGATCGAGATGTGGATGAGGATGAGCATGTGTTTGAATGATGGAAGCCCTCGGAGTGGGACCGAAGTTCTAATCGAGGAAGGACCTGTATAAGTTTGTATAAGGTTTCTAACTCCTGCTTTTTATTTTGTCGTATTGAGTTTACAGGATATTTTTGTTTGTGGTGGAAAATATTTAATGTTTAATGTGATGAAAACAATTAAATTTAATGTTATGTACTTGTGTTTTGATTTGTTGTCAATGTGGCTTTAATGTTGATGTGAATTTTCAGAGGTTTTTTCCATAATTTTTTTGGCTTTATTGTGCACCTTTGGTAGTTGTAAACATTCAAAAAAACATTGCACGTTTTGAACGTTTAACTAAATGTAACGTTCAACGCAATGGAAAATTCTTATGTTGATTAAACGCAACGTAAGACGCTAGAGAAAATTCTTTACGCTCTTAAAACGCAACGTAAACGCAAGAAGGTATTTGCGTCATAGTTTTGTGCATTTGACATCACTGACCACAAATGAGCATAATTAGGGGTCTAATGTGGATAATGTCCACGAAACACAATTTTATTTCGTTAATTGTTTCATTTTACAGAAATCGTTTCGTTTATCTTCTGGTTTGTCATAAAACAAATGAAATACAAAATTTCGTAATATTTTGTACTATATTTTTTAAACGAAGTGAAAATTTTCATTTCGTTAACCGTTTCGTTTCGTTTAGTGATGAAAGACAAAAATTCATTCCGTTTACCATGAAATGAAACAAAAAAAACTACAAAACGGTGTTGCCTCGATAACCCTAAGCATAATAATCAGTATTGATTATTTGTTATGGGAGACTGGAGCCTCTCCTCGCTCCAGCTCTTCTTGAATGCCATGACTCTCAATCAGGCATTATCCGATCATAATCTAGAATGTCATGACTCACGATCAGGCATTATCCGATCATAATCTAGAATGTCATGACTCACGATCAGGCATTATCCGATCATAATCTAGAATGTCATGACTCTCGATCAGGTATTATCCGATCAAAATCTATTGTTCTGAATTGTGGTGACTAATTTTTACAACTTATAGGAGTTACCGAAAACCTCTAGTATCTTTTTAGCATCTATTACTGAATGTCTCTTAACAAACTCACATTTATGCACATCACGACTTAACTCAAAAATTTTATTGAAGTCGTTCTAGTTAACTACCAACCTACCACTAAGCTACTAGACCATTTGCCTAATTTTAACACTTTATTTTTCAGATTTTTAATTTCAGCCATAATACAATCTATGTATGAATCTATTCTAATTTTATCTTTGAAACAATGTATGTAGATTTTGGCCGTAATACAACGTATGTAGAAACAAAAGTAGTTAAAAAAAAACTCTATTTCGCGCACCGACTTGAGGATTTGGAATTGAAATCATAACTCTGATAATTAACACATGATTCTCTACTAGACTTCCATGTTTTAAAAATATTTTTTTTATAAGATGATGGTTTGCTAATAGCCTCAGTGACTCTTGAAATTCAGTCAAAATGAAACGGTTCCATTGGTAACAAAATCCGAGCAAGGCCGGGGGAAAAGAAGAACAAACCAGATCTCTAGTCAAAACGCTACATTACAAATTGTGTTGAGTTTTATTTTATTAAGCATAAAGAGCCATTTCCGATATTATCCTCATTGCATATATGCAAATATAACCCATGCACACACCAAAAAGAAAGAAAGAAACAAATATTTAGTGAAAATGTGCTTAAATTTCAAGCGTGGATAAGTTTAGTTGGAGTGAGGCACACAAATTCAAGAGCTTGTGACCTCAGTTCCATAGGGTAATCTGCCACGCATCCAATCCTCGGACCGGCTCCAGTCGACCAACTTCTGAGAAGCTGATAACCGAGCTGGTATGAATTCATTTCTTTCCTGGATTTGATTATCTTCAATATTGCCTCCTGTGGAACACAGGTCTTCCGGAATTGCAATCCGGACATTGTTCTGTCAAATCTTAGGTTTGATACATCTTTTTTAATGGTTATGCTTGGTTTGGTAGTTTCTTCCTCAGTAGTTGTTGTTTTTTGAGGTATTCCGGGTTCATGGGATTCAAGTACTTTTTCCTGCTTTGGTTCCTTCTCATAATCTCCATTATGAGCTACAAGTACTCGTTCCTGCTTTGGTCCCTCCTCATAATCACTGTTATGTGATTCGAGTACTTGTTCTTGCTTTGGTTTCTCAACAGGTGATTCAGATACTTGTTCCTGCTTTGGTTCCTCCACATAATCCATGTTATGCGATTCAAGTACTTCTTCCTGCTTTGGTTCCTCCTCATAATCGCCGTTAGAAGACCTAATCACCTGCATGTATGTGATCAACTACATTAGTGGATACTTTAAATAATATTAGACTTTATATAATGATGTCGGTTATGAATAGAAGTACCTCGACTACAGAGAGGTCTACGCCATTTTCTCGAAGAAACTCTAAGAAACTGTCAATATTCTCATCTTTAGGGCGATAGTGTCCACTGTGTGCTGAGATACGCTGTGATTGGTCATGTATTATCAATTAAGAAAAGGATACTTCTGGCATCTATATATCCAACTTATATCTAATTAGTATTTCAATTAAAATAAAAGTACAAAATTCATGCTGTCTTAATCATTAAGATAGATATATAGGTCAAAATTTTGATTCAATTTAAAGTTTGATCAGTCAGCAATCAATAAAAGAGGTATTAGACCAAAATGTTGAAAATTTCAATTGTTTGATTAAAGGCCAAAGGACTTTCTATTTGGACCAAGTTGATGGGAACCTTATTTAAAATAATAAAGAATACATCTGCAATTTTAACTTCAATAATACTTCTGAAGATAACAATTAAATGTACAATAAAATTTACATAAACACGAAAGCTACCCAAAAAATGCACTTTAACTTTTATAATGAGATTATTTTACAGAAACAATTTTACCTTAATGCAGCCACTATGGACAGTTAGTCTTCCAGCAGCTATGGTGGCACCTCCTGCCAGGAAACTTGAGTGATGAAAAGACCCCTTCTTTTTCTGCAGAATACAAAAAGGTTTTCAATTGGCATGATAATGTAATAAGTTTAATAAAAACAAAAGGTATATTTTAGATATAAGTGGGTGTGCATGTACCACTGCAGCATAAATTTTCTTTTCCGAACTCACAACAAAGATCCATTTCTCTTCTTTGGAATCCTTTCTGGTGTCGAGAAACACCCCACATTGCTTGTGAATGATTCTCCCATCTTTTATTATGTATTCATAGTGTTTTCTCTCTTGCTGTAGCAAATGCCAAGTCCTTACAAATTAACCATGATATATGCTAGTGAAACCTCATAGACCAGAGTCCATACATGCTATCAGAGGTATCTGTGAACTTACATGGCCAAGATAAGTTACAAACTGCTGCCTCAATTTAGACCTTGGGCACTCCTTGAGATCAACATTACGACCTTCACC
>CAXKVX010004144.1:0-18455 GCA_964058865.1 Eleocharis quinqueflora
GGAAAGGCCTTGAACGAGCCACAGCTGTTATTTGGAAAGGCCGTGTTAAAAGCAAAACAAAACAAAAAAATCAAGTTTTCATTAAAATGCTAAAATAAATATGAAAAGCTGAATTTGGATGAATCATATATATTATTCATCCGATATTTCTCAGCTGCTTTGGCGAACTCTGACAAAGGCCTTGAACGAGCCACAGCTTTTGAAATCTGGCCCGTTAGTAATCCGCCATTTGTCGTGTCGAAAAGGGAACAGTATTCTCTTTGAATTTTTTCTCTGTACTCTGCGAACTCAATCTGAACCGTCAAATTGAATATCAACGCTCGATCGTCACTCATATGATTCAGAGAGCATTTTTATATTATTAATATGGACCGTTTATCATTTTTTCCAACGGTCCAGATGAGAAGTTCTCCATCAATTGCTCACCGAAAGTCGGAGAAGAAGTACTCTGAAATACACCTAGGAGGACAAGTTACTCCCAGAATGATAATTTAGAAGACGATGTTAGAAACTTAAACTATTAATTTAATGGCTTAAGTATGTCTAAAGTGTAGTTGAGAAAGTATGTATAATTCTACAAGACTTTAATCCACTTAGCAACCATAAATCACAATTTAATGCTAGTCAAAGATATCATAAGAAAGAACAAGAATTGTCTTGAGAGAGTGAGAGAGATAGAGTTATAAATAGAAACAAGTTGACACACGATATAACGTGGTTCGATAATTTTTGCATACTCCACGAGACCCCTGGTTTCAAACCAAGCCGAAACAAACAACACAATACCAAAATGTTTACAACAATGCTTATCCAAAAAGCCATAAATCTCTTGTAATTGACAACACAACTTTTAATATATAACAAAATAAAAAGTTCCTCCACGAAACAAAATATTCAATCCTTTGATCGAACAAACTTGCAACTCAGAAAACAACTTGCAACGTATCATAAAAGATGACTAGACAATTACTATATTTAACTCTAACAATGACCGAGATTTGAATGCTTGTATGAGAATGTTTTTGTGCTCTTTGAATGCTCTTAATTGCTTGTAAACTTGGGGGGAGGGGTATTTTCTTGCTTCTCTTGAAAGCATATGATCAGTATATATAGACATTGGACTTCTAACAACTTCATTTTAATCCAAAAATAACTCCATACGTTACCGACGACTTCTATATCATTATAATTCCTTGGTCAATTTCCATATATACCCTCTAGTGCCTCTACAGCTGACTTTTGGGCTCAACTCTTCAGGAAATCGTTATAACGACTTACAGTCTCATTATAACGCCTTCCAAACTATTACAACACCTTTTTCATGTAATACGATAACAAACCTCTCGAGATTTTCGATACTTAGTTGATATCCTGAGTTTCAGACATCTGACTTCTGGGCCTAGATTCTAAGGACTCATTATAACGCATTGAACCGTTATAAATTTGGTCGATGTAATAAGTGAAAGAAATAACAATATATATTATTAATCTTATGTACTTTTTTCTTAATTAATAAAAATTATGATAGACGAAGTCTATTCTTCAAAAAGAAAATAATGTATATTATTGGAGAAGAAACAATTTACTTTGTTAATAAAAAAAAAGCAAAACTACAAGAGCTTCTATTTTTGTATCAAAACGAAAGATGAAGCTAATTAATCTTTAATCGATCATACAAGGTCTAAAAAATTTCGATTTTTCGAGTTGGATCGGGTAACATGGTGAATCCACCTCCGGTGGAATACTCCAATTAAGAATGGGTAGGCGGAATTCCTGCATCTCAACGCTGCTATAGTGTCGGGCAGCTGTCCGCACAGTAATTGTTCATTTTTATAGCGTTGAAATAGATAATTTCAATCACTGAAATTGCTGATCATTTAGAGATACGAATCCAAACTTGATTGAGTTGGTTAGGTTGAACTTACATCCTAATTTGTAAGAGAACATCTGTATTTTTATGTTTGCTTAAATTAAGAAAAAGTTATATATTTAAAATTTTCAACATAATATATCATCTTAAAAAAATCATATGCCAGAACCTTTAATTAAGAAAAATTCAAATCGTGAAACATGAAATGAAGTATTATATACCTTTCCTTCCAAATGCCGTGCAAGTGCTTATAAATTTGGAGCGCTCAATTGTCTGTAAAGAAGATAACTACTGAATAGAAAGATTTGGCCAGACTTCTTTTCAAACAATGGGGATGTAGCTCAGATGGTAGAGCGCTCGCTTAGCATGCGAGAGGTACGGGGATCGATACCCCGCATCTCCAGTTTTTTTAATATTTTCCTTTATAGGAAAAAAAATAAAATATAATATCTCGGAGAGGGCTGATGTGGACTGCTACGTAGCCACAAAAAATTCACATCAGCTCTCTCGTGTATTTGAGACGAATTCAAAACAAACATTCTCATTTAAGGACTATTTAATTTTTAAAACAATTTGAGAACAAAAAATTGAATGGAAAGAAGTTCATTTTTTGCTAAAAAAAAAGGAATTCAATTGAACAAAACAAATTGATTTTTTAAAGGTTAAATTATTGTAAGGCTGCAACAAAGAAATAAACAAAACAAGAGCTACAAAATAGTACATCATTACTCGAAGTTGTTGTAAGGCTCATGGAAAACTAATTAGTTCAGTGGGGGCAAGATTTTGTGTTAGTGAAGTCATCACATAATTTTTTCTGGGAGCTGATACGTGATACCGTATTTGATACGGACTATTGATATCGATTTTATTATGCATCTTTAGTTAAGTTATCGTGCACATTATGTGAAATAGTTATACATGTTATTTTTTCTAATGAAATAGTTATACATGTTATTTTTTGTACTGAAATAGTTATGGTATAACATGCATAATAATTCAAATAATGTGCACAATAACTCAAATAAAGATTCATAATAAAATCGATATCGATAATTGGTATCAAATGTAGTATCTACGGAACATTTTCCATTTTTTTAACTAAATGAGCCTGGTGATCTCTCAAGTGAACCAAATTTATAATCTTGAAATGGATTGAAACTGAGCTATCGTTTGAATTAGAAAGAATGGGATGTTGTCATAATTATTGTACAATATCTCAGCAGGATCATTATTCTTTACTTAGAATGATTCCAAAAAATTATTTCATAACCAAAGACTATGAATGAGTATATGAAATTGAATAAAAAAAATAAATGCTGGGGTTAACACCGTTTCGTTCTTTTTAGTTTTCTGATAAACGAAATGATTTTTTTTCTTTCATCGGGAAACAAAACGAAACGGTTAACAAATAGAATTTTCATTTCGTTTAAAAGTTATAGTGCAAAAAATGTCACGAAATTTCGTATTTCATTTGTTTCGTCACAAACGAAATAATTATGAACTAAATGATTTCCATAAAATGAAACGATTAACGAAACGAAAATAAAACTGAATTATTTCTTGATCGTTCTCCGCATTTGATATCCCTAATAGAATTGGTGAGTTTCTAAGGAAATATGATCCAGCGGGAATGGTTTTCTGGCATGCCATATCATTTCTTTTATATAATTAAATACATGCTAATTTATTACAAAATTAACTTCCTTAATTAACACTCTCTTCTTCTTATATTCCGTAATTTTCAGAAGCGTACGAAGAAAAAACCTAAAATCATTGAGCGACAAAAGCGATTGAGATAAACCAACACAAAGTATTCATATTATTTTTTGAGCAAATCTATGATACTTAAATTTTTTTGAGTCACTAAGAGTATCTAGTGTCACATCTTTAATGTATCTAAATTTTCTCTTATTATTATTATTATTGGTAAATGAACTAGATGAAAGATCCACCTTCATGTCATATTATAATGCTATTTAGAAGAGAAAAAAAGACAAAAATATCTGAATACTTCTGTCACCCAATGATTTTAGGCAGGAGCGGATCTAATGTATACTTGAAATGACAAATTTTTTTGCACAATAATTATATATATTTGTACAATTTGCTAGTTTTTCAAATAATCTTGTATTTTTTAAAATATGCGTTATTTTTCTCAAAAAAAATTATAGATCTTGCCCGACAGAAAATGGTCTTCTCGTTTAAATATTTAATAGTTGTGGTGTTAATAACAAAATTATTGTTGTTAATAACACTCCCCTTTTCTTTAACTGTTGACCGGGTCACACAGAGACTCCACTGATAACTGTCCACAGATAATCTTCTTCCTCCCTTTCCGACCGTTGCAAATCAAATCTTCCGAATTCCCATCTCCGAACTTTCATTACCGTTTGAGCCTACTGTAGTACTGTTTATCATTTAATGAACCCAAGCTGGCAGCTTCCAAACGCGGGTCCCACATCCAATACTTCGTCGTAACTCTCGGCTTATCATGAGCCGGAGACTTATATCCCCACTGGCCCACTTTACATCGGTACATCCATAACCAACATAGCACATCTCCGTCACGATTCACAAACCTCAGTCAAAAACCCCAAACACAAACTTCTCACCTCCCCTCTTTCTCCGTTTCAATTTTTCCTTTTCTCTTCCTTCAAAATGGTTTCTAAAACCCCAACTAAATCCGTTACCAAACCCTCACCATCCCCAAAATCAAAGCCAAAATCTATCAAGCCGCACCGCCTCCACCGTAAAAAATCCACCTCACCACTGAAATCCTTAGCCACCACCGGCTGTTCAACAATCAATGCCTCCATCAGATCGTGCCGCCGTCGCCTTGTCAAGCTCTTCTCACACATCATTATTAAAAAGCAACGTGGGGGGTTTCACCGCCTCAAAAACCTTTCCAGTTCGCCTTCTCCTCCGGCTCCTGTAGCGAAACGGGTTACAACTCCTAACCTAACCCTGCCTCCGACTTGTAAGAAGACGTTGTTTTTGGATTTAGATGAGACGTTGGTGCACTCGAAAACAGACCCACCACCTGAGAAGTATGATTTTATGGTTTACCCGGTAATTGGGGGCAGGGTTATACCATTTTATGTGCTCAAGCGGCCGGGAATTGATGAATTGCTTTGTGCGGCAGCTGGTTCCTCTTTTGAAGTCGTTGTATTTACGGCTGGTAATTTCTTTTGTTAGTCGATGAAGTCATTACTTTCTTTATTTGTTTATACTGCAATGTAGGTTAGATTTAGGAAAGACCACGGTTCAAATTCCAAATTACCAATATTTTCTATAATTTTCGAAGTACAGTTGTTGAATTTAGTAATTTGACTTACCTGAGAA
This sequence comes from Eleocharis quinqueflora, assembly GCA_964058865.1. Taxonomy (NCBI): domain Eukaryota; kingdom Viridiplantae; phylum Streptophyta; class Magnoliopsida; order Poales; family Cyperaceae; genus Eleocharis; species Eleocharis quinqueflora. The sequence continues at coordinate 5,213 of CAXKVX010004144.1, forward strand.
ATATGGCATGTTATTTATTTTACACTAGGCGTGGAATTCAAAATTTGAAAACCGAAGGCGCCCAACTACATCCTGAATTGAGTTCAAATTGATCCGTAAAAAAATGATATCATTTGTACCACAATAGCTGACAGTATTTTGACTTCCGAAAATGTGTTGTTTTACTGTATTTGGTGAATTGATTTTCGCTCTAATTGTAAATATTTTGCTTTACACAATTACTACATCAGATCAGTTAATTAGTCGGTCTAACCTCCCAAGTATGCTCAATGTGCGATTTAGGTGATTATTTAGATATAATTCCCCTGAATTTTACTTCTTAAATTCCTCAAAAGCTCAGATTTGGTGTAGAATACAACAATGGATGTTGGTTACTTTGGTCCTAAATTATGTCAAAATGTTATAATATTAGATAAAGCAGTAATATTTAATAACTGAATTCAGGTTTGGAGTCGTACGCATCACAAGTGCTAGACCAACTAGACCCAACTGGAGAAATCATCAAGCATCGGCTGTACCGGGACTCATGTCGAGAGATGGAACCAGGTCGGTTTGTCAAGGATTTGGCACAGACAGGAAGGGATCTGGATCAGGTGGTCATAGTAGATGACAACCCAAATGCATACACATTGCAACCAGACAATGCAATACCAATAAAACCATTTGTGGACAATTTGGGGGATGTCGAGCTAAGGCGGGTAGCAAGGTTCTTTGAGTTAGCTGGATTGTTTGAGGATGTGAGAGATGCAGTCAGATGCTATCTCTCTGAGTTTGGTGATGATTCTGGTACTTCTGATTGATGTTTTGTTAAGTTATTTTCAGGGGATTCTTTTTGCAAATTAGAGCCAATAAGTTGATTTCTGAAAACAAAACCCAGCATCCTAAAACATTAGGAACCAACAGTATCTCAATGGTGTGAGAGGGAAGAGCCGACTAGTCTAGTATGAAGCAGTTGTAACATGGAAAATTGACTGTTTGATGGAATTACTTTTTCCGTCATACTAATCGTACTGGTTGCAGTTGTTGAAACTGTTACAAATTTTGAATGAGAGCTGGTTTTTGCTATTTTATGAAATTTGTTGGGTATGATTTGAAGTTGTTCTTCGCGACTTTTTTTCATTATTTCACGTCTTCTTCTTTTTTTCATATATATATATATAGAGGATGTAAATTCTTTAATATCTCACGAGAGGTGTTTCTGAAAATTAAATTTTTGCACATAATCACGGCATGCATGATTCGTGATGCCTAGTGGTGGCATCCGGGCAAATCGGGTGAGTTTGAATCAGTTCAGGTTGGGTCAGGTCAATTTGACTTAGAAAGATTGTCGGGTCACTGGTCTGGTAGGAATTCGGATGATTTTGTGTCTTTCAGATTCGGGTTGGGCCGAGTTTCGATTATCTAGTTTCGGATATTTTGTGTGATTTGAATATTTTGGGTTTGGATCAGTCGGGTTTCAATTATCTATTTTCGGGTATTCTTGGGTTTCAGGTCTTTCGAGTTATGATCGTCTTGGGTTTCAATTATCTTGTTTTAGGTCTTCTCGGGTCATGAGTCTTTCGAGTTCGAATCGAGTTTCAAGAACACTCTACTAAGCATCATATCTTACAACGAAAAGAGTTTCTTATCATAGTACTTCATTTAAGTGTTGTAACCATTCATTAAAAGAAAACAAAGAAGCATAGATACCACACTAAGTGTATCATGTCCGAGTAATTAATTTATGAGTTATTCTGATTATAGTACTTCATTTATGGGTGATAATCATTAAAGAAAACATCACAAACCATCTTACCCTACTGCGAGAAGTGTTTCTTATCTGAGTACTTTATTTACGGGTGGCAACCATTAAAGAAGCACCACAAATGATCATATCCTACTAAGAAGTGTTTCTGATCAGAGTACTTCATTTATGAGTGATAACCTCTCAAGAACACTCTTCTAAGCATCATAACTTACAACGAAAAGAGTTTCTTATCAGAGTATTTCATTTAAGTGTTGTAACCATTCACAAAAACACAACGAAAAAGCATCGAGTACCACTCTAAGTGCTTCATGTACGAGTAATTAATATATGAGTGATTCCGATCATTGAAGTTGCATCATGCACAAGACATACATTTGATGTTGCCAAGCATGAATCTGTTGACAGGGGCGGATCCATGTACAATCAGGGGGGGCAAGTGGCCCCCCCGGAAAAAAAAATTCACAAAATTATTTAGTGTATTTGTGCGATTTGTCGAATTTTTTTGCGAAATAACCATGTATATTTGAAAATTTGTGTTATTTTGCCCTCTCCTGGAAAAAAATTATGAATCTTGCCCTCTTCGAACGAAAATCCTGAATCCGCCCCCGTCTGTTGAGCATGTTGCAACCAAGCAGAGGAACTCTCTGTTTCGTTATTCTCCATGATGTTCCGGCGGGTCCGAATCTGATAAACAATTCTTGATTTGATTTCATTGTTTAATAAAGAAGGAGAAGTTTGCCAATAATTGATGCAAGTGGTTACTTTTGTAATAATTAATTTTGTGGGTGCTTTTTTATGTAAGATTTCTGTTGATTTTGACCTTCATTTTAATATTTTTTCGAAAAATAAACTTGCATTTTCCCTAGAAAGATGAAATTTATCATCATTTGTGTTATGTGGTTAATTCATAAGGTAGTGTTACATTTATATATGGTGATGAAATTATCACTAAGAGAAGCTTTTCTCATTATTACATTTGCTCGTTATTTCTTTCTCTCTATTATTAATAAACTGACCAACGTTTCCTTTTTTAAAAATAAAAAGGAAATTATTAAAAACTTCCAATTTAAATTCGGGCAGTCGAATGTATATTAATTTTGTGATGCATTATGAGGGTGTTGGGCCTCATAAACAATGAGCCTTACAAGTAAATGCAGATATTATGGGCTTATTTGGGCCTTCTAACAGCCTAACAAGGGGGAAATCATATTTACAAAAGGAAGAGATTAGTGTATCACTGTATTGCTTAATTAATTAGATTTTTCCCCATTGGTTAGAACTTAGAACGGAAGTTTCAACTTTTTCTATTAAAAACTGGATTGATTTTTTTTTTTTTATACAAAGAGTGGACTATAAGTATATATTGCATCCATATCAGGTAATAATTTTTTTTAGATGAATAAATTTAGTGGCGTGTAACTAGGCATGAGCTTCATTACATTTTTATTTGCCAATAATACCCAAAATCCGCATGGTTATAAGGTTATCTAGGATTTTAAAATTACATTAATAATAATAACAATAAAAAAATAAAATAATAATAATAATAATAATAATAATAATATAACAACAACAACAACAATAGCAATAACAGTAACAAAGATATTAGACTTTTTTTTGTTTGACACTTAAAAAATAAGAATGACATTTGTGATCCTCATTTCAAAAATTTGGCATGCATGACTCTATTTTTCTGCGTTCAACGATCAGACTAAACGCGTGTGTTCACGCTGAAAACACAAACGACAAAAAATATTAAGCATGGTGTAAAATTTCAAATCTGTATTCACGTCTGAACGTAGCGTCTGAACGCTGCGTTCAGGCAACGTTGTGAACGCTACGTCTGGACGCACGTTCAAATGTTGTGTTTAGACGTGAACGCATATTTCAAAAGTACTTGATATTTTTTTCTTCGTAAACTCGAGTGACCTCTATTTCTGAACGAGCGCGTCTAGAAAACACGTCTCAACACTGACCGAGAAAAGTAAGGCCATGATTTTCAAATGTTTGAAAGCAGGATCATAAATGTAATTCTTATTTTTTTGAAGATCAGACAGAAAAAAGAATTCAAGATGTTAATATATAAACATACATAATATATATATGTATAGAGAGATACATAGCAAGGCTATGATAATATACATAGAACACCTCTTTCGTCCAGTGGCGTAATCATAAATTTTTCGAGAAAGGGGCCAGCATGACAAGCTTATACGGGGCCCACTATAGTTGAAGAGGTGCCGGATGTTTAATTGATATGAGCTACATATTGAATTTGACGGATCGAGAATGGGGCCAGGGCCCATGTGGGCCCCTACAGCAGTTTCGCCTTTGCTTTCGTCATATGCATGTTTAATTTGCTCAATAAGTTAAGATTTAAGTTGCTAAATAAATTGTTCATATCAAAATTTTGTAGGATATCAAATTTTGTAATTTTTAAAATTTTCTTGTTATTTCTAAATATTTTTTTAAAATAGTCTAATTTAATATTAAAAAATGACATTTAGCTGTTTTCAAAAATATTTAAAAATAGCGAACGGAGTCCCCAGCTAGATTTGTACCTCCTCTGTTTTCAAAAGGCGTTGCGAGCCGTTGTTTTAACTTCTTTTGAATGGGAAGTGCGATAGATTATGCTTTAAAGAGATTTCTGTGGACCCGTCATAGGGCTCCACCTCAGATCCCTCACAATTATATCCATTTATTTATTTAATTAATTAATTAAGAACCCAAATGGCTAAATTAAAGAGACGTCTTGCGTTTTTTTTGGAAAGGAAATAGTGGCATCTGTCTTGCAAAATAACATGAATATTAGTATTACTTTCCAAAATTTTAATTCCAATAATTTAGCTTTTATAATCTACTATAAACACTTTTTATTATACATTGGAATACAAATAAGGAACACAAACAAATAAATACAGTTACTATTCGTCTCTTGTTATAAGTGTTGTTGTTATTGTTAAATAAAGATGGATATCTGTGTGTACATAAAGCCCTGGAATCAATGCTTGAAGTATTGGGAACAAAACGACACCAATCTCTAGGCCTTTTCTCAATCCTTGTCGGATCGACTTTTTGAACGACGATCTCCTTCCTTCATCACCTGCTCTTCCTGTAACAGCAAACACCACCTCTTTCTCTTATATATATATAGATATTTCTGTTGTTGTAACAAAGTTAACTATATCATAAAAGCTAAATTCTTTAAATACAACAACACATTTTTATACTTGTGTGTAATGCACCAATTTTCTCTTCTTCATCATCTTTGATGTACGAAATGTTATGTTAATGTTGTGTTTACCCCAATTAATAAGGATTAATTGGGTAACCAAAGAAATTAAAAATGGTAATGATCCAGGTGGCAGCACCCCATTGAATACCACTTGAGTTGTGCATTGATGCAAAGGCAGCAGTAGATAGCTGTCGTCTAGAGAGAAGAGTAGAGAGAGAGAGAGAGAGAGAGAGGGGCAATTAGGTAATTTAAAGATAAACAAACAAACGGAATGATGGGTTCCACCTTTTCCTTTGTCTTTGATGCGGCCCCACATCTCCTTTGACTTGGAACTTGGAAGAGAAACCTGAGACTGAGACTGATCCGGTCTCAGAGACTCAGAGAGAAAGAGAGAGAGAGAGAGAGTACAGAGCTCAAGAAAGAAAAAAGAAAAAAAGAAAAGAACAAAAAAAGGAGCAAGTGAAGTGAAGGGATGATGAGGTGATGCACAGTGAGAGGATATCTCATCATCTATTCATCTTTCTCTTTCTACTGTTACTGTTACTGTGTCCCTTGAGATGGATCCCACCGACACCTAATTTATTGCATCAGGCTGCTTTCTATCCTCTCCTTTCCTCTCCATTCATTCTGACTGACAGCACATCTACATTTTAGGATCACTGATTCACTGTTCTGATAAATTTACCATGCTTTGGTTTACTCGGTAGATGTAAATTTTGTGGATTAGTTTTATCACAGGAAATGCGGCTTAAGATGCACACCAAGTAGCAGTGGCGGATTCATAATTTTGAACATTAAAATCAAGTAGTTGACGATGTATCGATCTCTACTGAGTTTTTATATTTTGAAATATTTGCGTAATTATGTAATTATTAATTTTTTTGAACAAATTTCTCTCAATATAGTAACTAAATAATTATTTAATCATTGATCTCTCATTTTATTTCTTGATGCTTCTTTCATCATATTCATTGCTGAAAATGCTCTTTCAACATCAGCGGTGACCATCGGTAATATTAATGTCAATTCTAATAAATTGTAAATCAAAGGACAAATAGTGTATTTTTTCTATTCCAATAATTTTGAGAAAGTTCATCCATTCTCATTGCCTCCAAAAAACCATTATTATTCTGCATGTCCAAACAATAATTCTTCAATTGATTTTCTAGAATAGAAAGCTCTCATTCGCTATAATTCGAAGGATATAATTGAGCAAGTCTAAACAACTTGTTAGTATTAAAAGCAGAAAAAGAATTATTCGGTATAAACATGACATACACATAAGAAATTCAGTACTTGTTTCCATGAATCTTACATTAAGCTCTTACAATTGCATATCAATAACCGTATAAAACATATCAATATATAGTAGTGTAAATTACTCACGTCTATTTTCATCTGTTGTGTACAATGACACACACCCTCCATGATTAAAAATTTCAATCTCGTGTTTCTCACAAAATGCACAAACATCTTGAAATAACAATGCGCATCTACTATCTCTCAACTGTTGCAATGAAGATTTGGCAATCTCCACCAAGCAAACGACATTCACCACATCTTGATTTTTACGTTGCAAGACTTGTGATAAGTCATAAGTGATATCTAATGACTTATGCATGAGATGACAAATGAATACAAAATCAAAAGTTCACATTTCTTAAATAAATCCACATGCATTTGCTTGTTTTTTGGATCTTTTTCATCTTCTTCTACATTTTCAAGGACCTTTATCGTGACCGAAATTTTTTTAAGCAAATTAGTTAAAGTCTTGTAATGAGAAATTCATCGAGTATCATATGGATGTGCAAGACTCATTTCTCGGTTTAAACCTCTTTCGGTTGAAATCTCTTCATTTGAAATTGCTTCCACGACTTTAATTTGTTGCCTCTCACGTAATTGATCAATCCTTCATTTGAAATAGCGATTTTTTATAAGACGAGCAAATCATTTTTTTTTTTTAGTAATCAAAGCAGAGCGGACTGCAGAGTGATTTCTTTTTTAGGGAAATCGAAGCGGAGCAGAGCGATTGAGTCGCGAGGTAATTAGATGGGCGAAAAAATTATTTTGAATCGAAATTTTAACCATCAACGACATACTGAATGATCCAGGGTAGAGCATAGTTTAGATCCAGGGTAGGGCACAATTTCTAGTTCCTACTTAACTTGTGCACAAATCCAAAATTCAGGATAAGACACTTGCCCTACTATGAAATAATATACATCTGCCATTGCACACGAGTTATCATATATTCTTGACTGGAGATCTAAGTCAACAAGTATTACTTTTGATAATAAATTTCAAGAGATAGGTTAGAAGTCGCGGGTTCGAACCCCATTTTTCGCACCCGATTCCTAGGATTTTTCATGAAGCACCAAATCGTTTATGCTTTACATACGTATCTTCAATTTTAAAGTTCAAACGATCGATCAAAATCGTTGAACATGATCTACATATTGAAATCTCTTTGGAGATTCAATTTTACAAATCTACATGGAGAACCAACACTATTTGACACTCCATGGAGCATCTTAGCATATCCACAATAATAATAAGAACAACAACAACAACAACAACAACAACAACAACAATAATAATGATAATAATAATAATAATGATGATAGTAATAATAATAATAAATAATAATAAATAATAATAATAATATATTATTATTATTATTATTATGATCATTATTATTATTATGATAAATTGACACGATAAAAGTAATCTTTTTGTCAAGTTTGACTATGCTCAACTAAACCATCAACTAATAGATATTCGAGTTTATCTTCGTCGTGTTGAGTTTGATTTGCGATAGAATGTAATTGAACCTCAAATTTGGCACTATCGCAAATTCAGGTTTAAATTAGTAGTTTATTATCACGAGTTTGTGGCTTAGATAAATTTATTGCATATACTACTTCAATTGCAAATCAAATTTAACACAATGAAAGTAGATTCGAAGATTTTATTGTTGATGGTGCGACGAAAAATACTATAACAATCTCTTGATAAAAAAATAGTATTTTTTTTATCAAGTTTGTTTATGCCCGATGAAACCATAATTATATAGTATATCTATCTCGAGAGTCATCAAACATCATATATTCGGATCTATTTTCATTATCAAATTTGATTTGCGGTCGGAGAAAAAATGTGTCTCAAAATTCTCACCATCACAAATTCATGTCTAAATTATTAGATTTTTAACCATGTGTTTGTGGAATGACAAATTTAAGACGAAATTTTTTCCAATCACAAATCAAATTTGACATAATAAAAATCTAATTCCACCGACATGGCCGAATCCTTTTGTTTACATGATACATTATCTTATTTTCCTTATTAGTTCTATTTTTTTTTTGCTATTCAAGCAGTAAGTAAATAAATACAATCTCATAAAATATAATAATCTTTCTCGTTAAAAGAACTTCGAGTGAGTGAAGGACGCAACATCATTTCTCACAATAACTAAATCAACATCATTCTTATTTGGAGGGAGTTTAAATTTCTTCTTTTTTGTGTGCCTCGAAATATATCTTATTTATTAAAAGTATTCATGATTTAAATTCCGAGGCTCAAAAATATGTTATTAATGTATGTTGTGAAGTTAGAGACAAAATGGAGGTACAAGAAAATAAAGACATTTGAACTCTCATTTTTTTTGTGGTTTTCAGCTATTGTGATTTACGTTGTGATTTATTAATTTTTTGTAATAAAAATTGAATAATTCTGTTATCGATCAAAATCAATTCGAATTGCATTATTGTTCATGGCAATCAACAAATGAAATTGATCCTATATATTTTACGAAAATTTTGATCCATATAAAAACTAATCATAAAATTTTCAGTCATATTTCCAAAAAAATGTTGTGAATATTTTTTGTTAGTTTGTTACTAATATGGTCATAATAATTATTATTATTATTATCAAAAGTTCCCTCAAAATGGAAATCGCCTATATATATGATGCTTATTGACAGTACGATGCATCATGTTGTATGTTATCAGCATAATTTATTGTGCATGACTTTAATATACTTGGAAGGAAGCAAAGCGCATGACAATGCGTTTTTGAATAATTGGCATAATCAAAAGGAAAAACAAAAGAAATAAAAAGAATTAAAAGAAATGGAGAGAGAATTAAAAGGTGGGATCTTCTAAGACTCTGACCGACCGTTCCTTCGACCGATGATTTAGACTCCTTCCTTTTCTTTTGATTCTCTCTTCTCTTATCATTGCGTGAGCTTCTCCATGCATTTTTTTTTTTCTATAACCCTTTAAATCTCAAATTCTCTTCTTTTTAGTTTTTTTTCTTCTTTCTAATCTTTATTGTTTTTCTTTATTTCTTCTTTTACCTCAACTATTAATTACTGTTTATGGGATGTCACATGATCGAAGGATTGCACTATTATACTTCTAACAATGTAGGCTATGTAGCATATATACATGAGGCCAAAATTTCTGTTAATTTTCATGTATTTATCTCTGTACATTCAATTTTTTATCTCATAAATAAATTTAATTTTCAAAATTAACAAAAATATTTATATTTTATTATCTGATAGGAGTGCATGTAACTTAGCGATTCATGTACCAGAATCGTGACAAACTAAATTTTAGAAGTAGTGTTATTATTGTATGACTTTAGTCTAGTATTAATGACGTAGAATGCTAGTCTAAATTTATGATTGGTAGAATAGTGTATTATTATTATTATTATTATTATTATTATTATCATTTTTATACTTCTATTTTTTACTATTTATTATAATGATTTTCTTTTAGATTGGGTTTCATTTCTAGTCTAACTCAATTTATTTGAGAACAAAGGCTTTCTTGTTGTTGTTGTTGTTGTTGTTGTTGGATCTGATAAATAAATTTAATTTTCCAAATTAATAAAAAAATATGTTAGAAAATTATAGAAATGAAAAATACCCATATTACTTTAAAACGTTACAATACCTTAATTTAGTAATCTCGCTAAAATTAGTAAATATTATACGTTCATATAATTGAAATTGCAATTGTCACATTAGCATTTACATATTCTTTTGTAAGTGAAATGAAAATGCTCTCTTTGGCATGTTAAATACTTGGATATCACGAATATATATAAGGTCATCATATATATTGCATAAAGTTCAAAAGAAGACATTTTAATAGTGAAATACAATTTTCACACGTAATAAATATGAGAATTACTACTTATTCTTACATAAAAATAACTCAGATTCATAATACGAGAAACAATGCTATGAAAATAAGTTTATTGATATAGGCTGAGAGTAAATTAAACCAGAATGAAAAGCTAATTAAGCTTATTGTAAACACCATCGCATCAACTAAAACAAATTATAACAATTTTTTTATATTTATAAGTATGAGTCATGAGTTTTTTAAGCTTATTGTAAACACTATCGCTATTCACCAGTTAAAGAATTTCTCATTTGAAATCAATTTGATATTTTTAAGGTTATTTTGCAAATTCTCCAATTTGATATTTTCTCTTTTGAAATCAGTTTGAGTTTTTTAAGCTTATTGTAAACACTATCCCTATTCAATACTATTATTCGATGCACGATTGTTATGAATGTTATTACAGTTCTTTTGCATTTTATTTTATTATGAAAAGTTGTTAGACACTTTAAGCGCTTTGTATATATGCATGTTAAGCCATTAACGTGTATTACAAAATGCTTAATTGCATAACAATTCTTTTCGGAACAAAATTACATTCATAACAACTGCGCAATATTGATAGTAGTACAATTATTCTTTAAATGGCACAATATTGATCAGGGTTTGGTCCGGAATCGGATCTGCTGCTCGTAAACTTTCTGTTTGTTTTCTGCTTGTTTCGATCTGAATCATTCAAAACTCATCTAACGGTCAAAGCATCTGCCTCCAGAATCAAATCACAACCGTCCGTGACGGTCTGATCGGAACAAGCAGGAATTTTACGAGCAGCAGATTCAATCCGTTTGGTCCGGGCTCGTGTTTCCACTATGTACTCCTATGATCTTTTTTTTTATTTTAAAATCTTTGCAGAAGCTGTAAAGTCGTGAACGGATATTGAGCTCTCAACTTTTAAGTAGAACAATTTTAGAACTTTTTCTTAACTAACTGAATTACCACTGGTTTCCATGTACTCCTATGATCTATCTGATCTCTCTCTCTCACAGACTGAGCCAGTGTACGTTTGTGCATGTTTAACTAATTAATTAACTAAAACATGTAATGCAACTACGCAAGTTTGTGTGTTTGTGTGTGCCTTTGTGGGCTATATATACCTACACTGTTAATTAATAGAATATCTTGTATTCTTGTAACATTGTGATATATCAAGAAGAAAGCGCGCGAGTTAATTAGCATCGTGATCGGAGCATGCAAGTGTAAGAGATTTGATTTGCATTGAAGACTGTTCCTCATTTCACGTGCTCTCTTTTGACCGTCTCCTCTCCTCTCCTCTCCTCTCCTCTCTCCTTCTCATTATTGCGTTTCGTTTCTCTGTGAATTTAATTTCGTAGTTAGTTGTGCACCGATCGAGTCTCTAACTGTGTACTTAATTTATATCCTTACTCTGCCTTTCAAAGAATCCGTATCCTCTGAATGGTTAGTCATTTCAAAACAGAAATGAATAGTTTTTGTGTGTTGGTATTGTAGCAATTACTGTGCGAGCAGGATAAAACGCTATAGCTGTGATGAGAAATCAGAGAGGAAATGATATTTCGAAAAATGTGAATTCCCTTTCAAGGTGCCATTCCCACTTGTCAGTGCTTATGTTATGGATATAAATATATAGTCATAGGATTTTTTTTATGAAATAAAAAAAAATATATATATATATATATAGTCATAGGCGGTCCGTATTACAATTGATGAATTGATGATTTCGCCTAAGGGCTTTAAATAAAAAAAAAAGAAAAAGATGAATTGATGATTTGATCGGTGTTACTGATTCTTTTCCTATGTACCATGCAAGGTTTATGTACCAGAATATCTTGGACAACAATTTTTATTATTATCACGTCATTCCTGCTATAATATTATCTATATAAAAGTTGAACATATTTAACTATAAAATTATGAATAGTATTTGCACATTAGTGTGCGACAGTGAAAATACTGTTGCAATTTTTCTGCAATTTTTTTGTAGTTTTTTGCACGGAGTCCGAGCGTGTACGTCTAGTGTATAATATAAAGATTACAAAAGGTGTAAATTTTGATTTATTTTTTCAGACAAAGCCCAAATTATGCAATTTAATCGGCTTTTTGGACAATTTAAATTGAAATATAGATCCATTTCTGGGAGAAGCTCTTCATAATTAATTGTATTATTATCAAATTCCTTGTATGTACTACAGTACTAATGTATAGTTTTATACCATTTACAGTTTACAATATTGTCATCACTTTCAAAGTTCATCACAAGTATTTAATGTCACAAAATATTCAAATACATTTTTTTGTCACTTATATATTATATCTGTTTTGTTTATTCAAAGTTTAAATTTAGATATTTAATCTTGTTTATTTTCATGAAATGTATGCACACGTTATGCACCCGTAAATTTTATAATTTTTTAGCTCATTTTGAAGAAGATCAAGAGGTAAATAATTGAACAAATAAATTAACTGTAATGTATTTTTTTAATAGTTTTGCACCACTTGGTCTTCTATAAAATACACTAAAACTTGAATAAGTTCAACGGTTTGTTGAAATTCTGAAATTCAAAATTCGAAATATAAGTGAAGAAGAAAATTTCTAACATTTATGGCATCAAATATACCATCTTACGATTTTATGAAAAGAAGTCCAGCTTCAACTTTATAGAATTCTATTAAAATTTTATTAAATTCTAATTTAATTTCATTTCAGGATAAACCCTAAAGATCGTAGGAGATGATAGATTATCTGATTATGGACAGAATTTTGAGGCGTGTCCTTTCTGTTTTGGGAAATTTAGTTATATGCCATTCGGTAACGGATCAATTAGGGAAATGCCACTCAATATTCCAAAATTAGAGAAATGCCACCAAATTGATAATGCGTTCATAAGTATGCCATTACTCACCTTTTAGCAGACTTTAAAAACAATTTTTTTTACATATTCCGATAGTACCCTCACTCAACAGATCGACCTTTTACCCTGCTGAAGTGCTGAGTTATGTTCATCGATGAACCCACCAAACCGACTTCTTCCTTTCTTTCTGATGCAGTCGACGAACCCTAGTCTGCCTCCGCCTCACTTCTGA
>CAXKVX010004145.1:0-16552 GCA_964058865.1 Eleocharis quinqueflora
ATGAAACAAAAACCGTAAAGGACCGCATGAAAAAGGTAATCAAACAATTCTTTCTGTCTAAGCAATTCCAGCATTTTATTGTTGTCAAGTGTTGAACAGAGCATTGCTTCTTGTCAGACTTGGGATTCTGTAAATACTGGGAAAAACTTTGAAGACTACATTGAGGTTCGTTTTACTATTGATTTGCAGTCGTCTATAGCATCCATAATCCACAGCATAGATTTCATTTCATAGCGGAAAGGCATAATGATCGAAGGTGCATTTCTAGTTTCGCCAATATTTTTTCTAATTAATAAATTTCATTTCTGTTGATTCGAAGGTGCATGTGATACAGTTTCCACATTATAAAGTTGATTCTTCAGCATTTGACAAGCAGGTACCGAATAATATTCATGCACACATTAATTATACATTTATACTTCATACATGATTAATTTAATCATTCTATTAATTTCGTACGGTGGAAAATAATATTATATGGATTGTGTTTCATTTTACGATATAGATAAACGGTTAATATATTTAAAGTATGCTTCTACCTTAAAAAAATATTCGAAAAAATGTACAACTTTTTTGTTATGAAAAAACATTACTACAAAAAATACATTTAAAACCCTCCATTTAATAGCGGAAAGGCATAATGATCGTTATAAATGTCTTTTATACCAGATGTGTAGACATGACCCTGCTATAAAAGATCACATTTAATTGCGAACCTTACCTTCAGTCAGCTATTAAAGGTCTTTTATAGCGAATAGGCTAGAGGATCCGCTATAAAAGGTTTTCTTTAATAGCGGACGGTACCAGGAGTCCGCTATTAATAGATTTTTACAGCGAAGGCCTCGAGTTGTCCGTTATAAAAGGTTTTAAAAGAGATATTGCATAACAGTCCGCTGTTAAAGGTTGCTCCCACGGATCACCATATAGTTCCAATAAAATCGTTCATTCTTGTCAATCCAGCGCTCCAACAAATACAAAATCCCACATATTAAGCCACCTTTTCTTTTTCAACAATTTTTGTTCTCTATAAAAGACATCAACTCTCTCTCATTTCTTTCTTATTCCCACATAAATCATGCATCATTATTCCTTCCTCATTCAAATATTATTGTGTTCCTTCAAGCTTATCTTCGACTACTCTTTATTCAATTATTTCTTCCTATTTTCACTGTGAATGAAAACTTATATATCATATGGGTCGTTTGATTCATAAATTCGAGATTCAGATGCATAGTTCGGACCTAGAGGAAATATGCATAGTTCCATATCTTAACTCTCTCTACACACACACACACACACACACACACATACACAAAGTAAGGCTACGATTCTTGGTCAAGCACGAATGTCCCGTGCTTTGGCGTCAAATCTCACAAAGAAACGGCTAAACTTTCGATTATCATGCTCAATAATTTTCTTATATCAAAATATCTTCGGATGCAAAAAATCTCAATAATTTCTTCATCAAAGTAGAAGCATCCATCTTCACAAACTCCATGCCCGTAGTTCTATGTAATTATTTTGATACTTGTTCTTTATTTCTATTTAGTTTGTACACTAGGTCAAAGTAGAAGCATCCATCTTTACATGGACCTACACATATTACTAGAACAACTCTTTCATGAAATTTAAATGAGAGAGATTGCAAGAAGTATAGCAAATGAGAAAAACATTTCCACTAGTTTCATATGTAGAAGACAAAAGTTTTTTTGCAAGAAGATGAATGCTTCTTCTTTGATGAAATTTAAAATAAATCTCATGTCAGTTTTTTTACTAAAAATTGAACCCCTACACATAACTGAGATCGAAGTTATGTCTGCTGAATATTACAAAAGAGATGTTCTATTTCTTAGTACAATTTTATTGAAGTACAACTCATTCCTAAAAAGGGACAAATTTCATGGCAACAATCAAGGGTTTATCTTAAACTTGTCATTCAACTACATTTGGGAGTACCAACCAAATTATTTGTCTTGGTAACTCATTCTTAAAGATTAAAAATAAAGACAATAGATTGCCATGACAACTTATACATTCAAGCATCACTTAACACGATAACATTCAAGTTAGGATTTCGATTTTATCAAATGGAGCAGTGAGAGGAGAAGGCACGACGAGAGAACAAAAACACGACAACGATCATTAGCGAGAGGAGAAAAATACGAGATCGGTTGAGGACAAGAATGCGGCGGAGTCGATCATTCTTGTGTCCCGGTTGAAGGCGTTGGTCAAGAACATAAACACAAAAATAACCTCTCCATCACATATAACTCAATATAGTACAAATTAACACTCAACAACAAGCACTTTTTTCAATGATTGGGGATCAACTCCACCAATTTCTTTTAATAAAAGAAGTAAGGTACTTAAGTTTTTAACAACTAAAAATAATAAAATTTACCTTAAACAGAGGAAGGAGGATGAATGGTCCTTGTGGTTTTAAGGTGTCGACGGAAGGAGAAAAGCACGAGACCGGTGCAGCGGTCAGGCAGGAAAGAAGAGAGAGCTTTTAGTGTGTGTGTGTGTGAGTGTGATAGATATCAACATAGAGGTGTGGAGGTGACCAGACAAGGGGAACATCGGGAAGTAGAAAGAAGATCTCATATAGGAAGGCGACTAAGTGTCTACTCCAGACGAAAATGGAGGAAGGAAATGAAAGGAAGTGAAGGGAAGGAAAGAGTTAACCTCCAAATTAGAGGGTAAGAAAATTAATAGTTTCAACGGAAAGATTTAACCTCGGAGCTCTTTTTCTTCCTTCCATTTGAAGTTCTGGAGCAAGTAACACGTGATTTGTAACTTAACCTCCCCTTCCTTCCCCTCCTAAATTAGGCACTGGAGCAGACCCTAAGGGGCAAGAGAGAGAGAGAGAGTGAGAAGTAGAGACGCGAAGTGCTTTTATTTTAGGATTGGGATATAACAATTATTTAAAGTAATTATTGTTGTAGGTGGAGCTACGATAATAGTTATTTTGAATAAATTGCCAGAGAATTTAGAATTTTTATGAAAATATAAGGCAACAATACCTTTTTTTTAATAATCATTGGCTTTGTTACTCCTAAGATAATGATTATTTTTAGTGAAATTTTTTTGCACTTCTACCAACAATGTTTAACAATTTCTTCAATTATCGTTGTTTTATGAGGGTTTCTAAATTTCATCTCTATTGTAGTGTTAATTAATTTTCAACTCATCGAATAAAATAGTAAAAGAACTAAAATATAAAATCTAGTATGCACATAAATATTTGTATCTCGAGATACGAGATACGAGTCTAAAGTATATACAATTTGATGCTTTATAAAGTATTTTAGCATAAAATTCTCTCTATCTCTGTCTCTATATATATATATAATCCGGCTAACGCACTAACGTTAGCAAAATCAAAACCGTGCTAACGGATGTTTATCTCAAATTCCAAATCGAAAACGGCCGATCCGAACCATTGAAATTGTTTTACATAATAAAACCTACCTAGAGACCAAATTTTACATTTTTTTGAATTTTTTTACTATTTTATCCGAGGCATTTAAGAATGTGTTGAAATTGTAAGTTTTTCTGAATCGTTAGATTAATTCATTTTCAATGCCTCGGATAAAATAGTAAAAAAATTTTAAAAAATATAAAATTTGGTCCCTACGTAGGTTTTAGTATGGACAACATTTTCAACGGTTCGGGTCGGCCATTTTTTATTTGGAATTTGAGATAAACGTCCGTTAGCACGGTTTTGATTTTGCTAACGCTAGTACGTTAGCCGAATTCTATATATATACATACATATATATACATACATATATATATACATATATATATGGTTGTGTTGCTGTGCTTTGCAAAACACGCATTTCAGCATACTTTGTGATAAGAAATCACATACGGACAACTCAAATGACTGATCTAAGTGAGTCAACACAATTCATACATTAACATCTCCTACGAATCCAAATTTGAGTCTATTTGGAGTTTTGTATTTATACTTCTAGATTTTTTGAAAAATGAGCAAAAATAACTCATTTAATAATAAAAAACACTATTCTGGTTCACTTTAAAAAGAAGTTAAAAGCATAGCTACAAGAGTAAAAAATCCGCTCAAATTTGATTTACTAGGAGATTTTATTGTCCAAATTGTGTTGACCAACGTAGATCAGTCATTTGAGTTGTCGATATATGATTTTTTATGATGAAGTAAAATACTCTTTTTCCTTCGCGTAGCAAGAAAATATAACTATATATATATGTATATATAGTTATGTTGAACTCGGCTATGGTGCTTGATCAAGCACCAAAGAATCGATGCTTGATCATCAAATTACACAAACAGGCGGTTCAATTCTTTTTTTATCATGCTCAATAATTTATTTATATCTAAATCTTGTGGGATACCAAAATTTTATATTTTTAAAATTTTGTAAGTAATTGTTTGGGATTTTTTAAAATGAGTAAGCAATAGTAATAAAAAATCAATGCTTATACATAAAATAGATAACTTTAAAAAAATCCAAAACAAATAACTTAAAAAAATTTAAAATAGAAAATTTTGGTATCCCACAAAATTTTGTTATAAAGAAATTATTGATTATGATAAATCAAAATTCTAACCGTTCGTTTATGAGATTTGATTGTTAAACATCATAGCTCAGTTCTATATATATAAGGTTCTCAATTATAAGTTTATGAACAGACCACTAACTCATTATACATTTCAGTGCACTTCGCTGGAAAAATGGATTAAAGATGCTATGTTAACATCAGAAGGGGATATTATCTTTAGTGCTCATGATTTCTCCGAGCATGTGCAAAAAATTTGGAAAGATATCACGGAGAACGAAAATCTTAACATACCTTCTTTTAAAGTACGTAATCGCCTATATCGTTAAATTTGCGTATGTTGTTGTAACCTGACAATTCTAATCAGTTTGAATTCAACATGCTAAAAATTAGGAATTGATATGTGAACTAAGGTGCCGAAAGATAACGGATGAGATATGGAACTCGCTACGACCAATTGAGGTTATAATAATTTAGTTTTCTGAGACTTCTAGATGAAATTAACTATCAAAAAAGTGACATTTAAATTTTGGATTTAATTTGTTCTCTGTGCTGTAGAACAATTCTCTTTTTGTGGAGATGAAGAACACAGACAGCTCCGAGGAGTTTAACAGAATATTGAAGACAAAGTTTCTTCCTTCACTGTTGAGTCGGTAAGACTTCAAGATAATTTAGAGCTCATACGTACAAATCTTCCGTTTAAGAAACGATACAGAACTGACAAATATATTTTTAGTTGTGTACACTCATGAAGAATATAATTATATATGGAGATTTAGAACAATATGTAATAATTTAAACAAGAACGTGAGCCTAATATCACATTAATAACTATTGATAATAGCAGCGAGGGATGCAATGCAATGATGAAATTAATAATATGTAGTAATATTAAGAACAATTGACAATAATAAATATAAATTGATAAAGCAACATTCTAAAAGTGATGTAAATAAAAGTATCAAAAGAAAAATACAACTTTACATGCAGGTACTTTGGAAGATAATACACAGGATTATTTTGTAGAAAAAAAATTCAAAATACAGAATTTTAGTCACATTATTAATTATAAAATCCAACAGAAATGTTCAGTTCTAATCCCGATAATAATGTAGAACCAAATTATTTAAAACAAATTTGTTGAATATTAAAGAATATGAACCACCAGTGTCATTTTCATCACAACAGACTTTTGTTAATTACTATGGAAACATTACATAATTTGTACCTATAGCATTATAAATCTTGTTATCAATTGTTTTTGAAAGTATTTTATCTTTAATTACTATTCAAACATTACATATGGACAGGTTTGACCGTGCTGCTGCAGGATATGATTATGAAGTGAAGAAACGCAACAAAATTAAGTTCGAGTCCGAGTTGATTATGGTGAGCATCAATACACACATTCCAAAATTCTTATTTGAAACTTATATGTGGAAACAAATATTGTTGATTCACTATTCTCAAGCTCTCAGGCTCTAGCAAAGGTTCTGATGTGTGAAAGTCGCAACCTCATATTTAGAATTAATTAGTGCTGATCAGTCTATGCTTTGAGCAATATAGGATCCTCTGGCAGCTTCTCAGCATATACGTTCATCTTTATTAATTGTTTGCCAGTATTTCACGCTGGTTACTGCATAGTTTGTATAACATAGTTGGACTTAGATGCACCCAGTTTAAACATCGATCAGTACTAGTTGCTAATGCAAATGAACAGTTTAAAGAGTTACGAAACAGGAAACATGTAGATTCATAAGAAACAGAACCTCAACCAGTTGAAATAGGGCTTGGGATTAATTTCTTGCCCTTGGAAGGTTCAATCTTCTCAAACCCGAGCTGTACTAACCAAAAACAAATGACAAAGATTATTTATTAACCTTTACTCTGTTAAAAGCCAAACCAGTGCCAATGTCGTCAGTATCTGTCCTTGCAATACTCCAAATAGCTCTTCATGTTTGTGTAAAAAGAATTGAAGCGTACAAAAAAAATGAAATACAGATTTTAGCAACCTTAATGTAAACTTTAACAATAATAAACTGCTGAAGTGCAGATTGCAGCAACTTCACTGGTATTTCATATTTGGGTTTGTCCTTGCGCGTCATAACAAAAAGTTGACCTTTTGTTCTCTAGATTTGATATTTCTTATGCAATATCTAGTTGATTATTCAGAAAAATACTGACTACTATTATTGTTTGATTACTATTCAGCTTGTATGTGCATCATGTAAGGATGCTTCCGAGAAAATAAGAAACGATATAACTACGAAATTTAGAAGAGAAATCCCAAGTACCATGCAGGAGAGAAGAGCAGGTTTTTGGCACTCTGTCATTTGGTCGGAGGGGAAAGTGTTAACGAATGTGAATTTCGATACATATATCGAAGATTACGTGAGAGAGTTTGAAGAATTACACAAAGGTACGTAAACTACTTCAATTACAAAGATTACAAATAAATTAATAGCATCAGTATATATCTAACCGTGCTTATGCAGTTATGCAAATGTAAACTTCTTTACACAAAGTGCGTTATTTTCTGTTAGAAACCAAAAAGACACGCGAGCTGCCCATTATGCTGCTAAATTGTCTGATTCTCAGCTATAAAGAGAAAACAAACTTATCTTCTAAATAAGCCCTTACTCGGACCTTTAATTAACATTCTCTTTCTTTTTTCTTATATTTTTTTGAGACGAAAGTAATAATAAAGTAACTAAGTTAATTGCATAATTAATTATTCATTAAACTAACTAACACATTTAAATATTAATTATTATTCAAGAAATTAATGTGTGTAGTCAATATGAAAATAACTAACCACAACTGCAAAAGAAGAGATCTATCAAGATTTAAAAATCACATTACCAAATGGTTATGCAACCATTGCGATATAAATGATTGCTAAATCGTATATATAAAAAATCATTGACATATGAATGCTTCTCTAGAAAAAAAAATTTAATATACAAAGAAAAGAAAGACAACGATTACTTATTAAATAATTGTTTTCATAATGACATAAGACTAGTTATTCTAAAATAATTATTGTTGTATTTTTTTTTTTCACATTTCTTACTTTATTGAGAATTAATGCGCTCGTGGCATGGAAACTATCAAACTACCACCTTTTTTGTTGTGGGAACGTGCATTTAATTTCATTTAGACTATACAGTACTGAAATTTTCAGCAATACAATGAAAAACCAATACAAAATAGATGAACAATAGAATTTATATCAATATCAAATGATAACAAAATAGTAAACAAAAAAAAACAACATTTCTAAAATAAAATAGCGTATCATTTACACTCAGTTATCATTTTCTAACTAAAATACAATTAATAAAAAATATTAAATTAATGAAAGACTGGTGCAAATTATACAAATAGATAAATAAAATTAATCTGTAATAAAAACAATGAAACAATAAAAAATTCAACTTCTTCTTCTTCAAAGTTTCAAATGTTTCATTACTGAGAGAAGAAAGGTAGAGGAGAAATGAGATGCATAAATGCGAGACACAGAGGGAGATTATGAATATTTGAATAAAGAAAAAAAAGGTAGAGAAATTTGGAGTTTTAGATTGTATTTGAATGTATGGTGTGAGTGAGGTACGTAGCGATTCGTGAGAACTAAATGGTGAAATGTTATTGGTCCCTCTAAACATAAATGCATTGTGGGTGCTTGTTTTTGTTAAAATAACATTTAAAACAATATAAATTTGTCAAAAAAAATATTATTGATATGTTTGAACAACCATGGATCGTGGGTGCTTGTTTTTCATCAAAATAAAATTTAAAATAATTAAAATTTGTCAAAAAATTCTATTGGACCGTTTGAACAACCATGGATCGTGGATGCTTGAAACAAAACAAATCCTTTGAAGATAAGCCAACTATTATTTAAAATATTCGTTAGCATAGGTGAAGGTACGCCAACAATTAATTTGAACAATCCACTACTAAAGAAAGGAGCTATTATAGCCCCCCTATTATAGCGGATTGAAGATAAATGCCGCTATAATAGAGTCTCCCACAGATCACTATGTAGTATGAATTCAATCGTTGATTCATGTCAATCCAACGCTCCAAAATTTCACACAGTCCCACGGATCAACACATATTTTCTTCCCAAAAATCCCCTTCTCTATATAAATATCAACTCTTCATCATTCTTCCTGCACTAAAATCTTCCCTCATTCTTTCTTCTTCACAAAGAAATCTGCCCTTATCCATTCTTCTTCACACAGAAATCTTCCATCATTCTATTTTCGTCAAATATTATGTAGAAGAGTCCTGAGTATTATTGTAAAAAAAATTCACAACTCACTCAGTTATTACTGTAAAAATAAAATTGAGTTATTTTATAAGATCGTTTAAAAATAAAATTAGGTTTTTCAAAATCAGCAACCGAACATATTTGCAAACAAAATTAATTTCTCTTGATTATAAATTATGAATGGATATTTATGCAAAAATGCATATCAAATCAGTCAATATCGCAATAAATGAAAAAGCTGACAGCGTCATTTTTCAAAAAAAAATTCAAAATCTATTATAGCGGACTTTTGCAAAAGGCCGTATAATAGGTTGGGCTATTATAGCGTACTTTTACTAAAGGCCGGTATAATAGACCCCTTATTATAGCGGATTTTTCTTAAAGGCCGCTATAATAGACCCCCTATTATATATAGCGGACTTTTGCAAAAGGCCGCTATAATAGCCCGACCTATTATAACGGACAACATATACCTATAGCAGCCCCCCTCTATTATACCCCCCTTTATCCGCTATAATAATCCTTATAAATCCGCTATAATAGCTCATTTTTGTAGTAGTGATCGTTGCCTTAAATAGAAACAAACTCTGAAAGACAAAGGAAACGATTATTTTAAGAACTATTGTTGTAGCCTGACCTACAACAATGATTATTTAAAATAATTATTGATTTTATACCTCAAATTTTTTTTTGCAATTTTAACAACGGTGTTTTTTAAATATTTCATTAACCGTTGTTTTATGGATCGAAGTTGTTAAATTTATGTTCTGTGATAGAGAACACGCTAATTATTACAATAATAACTAATATTTAGAAATATGCACAAAATGAAAGAATTAGAAAATGCCAAGCTTTTAAAAAACGTTTAACGGCCCTTAACGGTGAGGTGGTCGCTTAACGGTTTAACGTTAAAACGGAATTATACGAAAGTTAAATTAAAAAATGGCCAACCATTTTTTATATATTATTTATTTATTTTAGACCAAATTATGGTGCAAACATACACACTTTTGTCATATGTATGACTCTATGTAACTATATATTATATAATATATTTAACATTATTATTAGCATTGTTGTCTTTTTCATTGTTTAAAAATATAAATGATGTATATGATATGTTTAATAATTAGAATTTAGAATGTATTTTATTTTGAAATGTGTATTTTTTATAACCTCCACTATCTAATTGCGTAAGTTGTACCAACATAATAATATATCATGCCAGCATCAATATAACACACAAGACCAGTGTACCCAAACAATCAACACATCATCATAACACTAGTAACTACCCGACTAAGCTCACAATAACTAATCTCAAGTTAATAAAATAGTAAACAAAAATTGAAAAACTAAATTAATTCAACAAGTTGACAAATCACCAAGTACATTACAATAAGCATCCAGCAAAAACACAAGGAAAAAATAAAAAAAATAAAAAAATAAAAAATGGCGTTAAAACGGCCTGATTTTAACGGATTTACACGATTTAAACGGAGTTAAAACCATTAAACTGCAGAAAACCAGTTAAAAATGTTTTTTCCTAGAAACTTAACGCCATTACAAGTTTTTCCGGTTAAACCGGTTAAACCGAAGTTTAAACTCCGTTTTTTAAAAGCTTGGAAAATGCGTACAAAAGAGAAGAAGTGTTGAGAATTGTTTTCACTTTTTTTCAGGCTTCGACAATATTTGACACCTCCTATGTCAGAAACATATTTTCTTTTACTGTTTTTCGTTACGAAATCTATTCTAGACGCGAGTCAGTTATAATTATTTGACACCTCACGTTCTAAATTTTGAAAACTTTGAAATTTTTTAAGAGCGAGTCAGTTATGAAAAAATTTAAATACAAATTAATTACAATTGTGATCGTCATCTATAATTATGTAGTTAAGTTTATTTGTCATTAATAATACTACAATCAAATTAATTTTACGTAAAAACCTATTTACATAATTCTAGGTGTTTCTTAGATATTCCAACCAATTCGTATCATTCTATTGTAATTTATGATGTGATCTTAATGAATTTGAATTTTATAGATTGATTGGAGTGCTCAGAAAACACCTAGAATGATATACCTATAAAATTTTGCCTTAACTTTATCCAATGGCAGAATCAGTCTGTCTAGAATATATCTATATTATTAAAAGTGAGGCTATGATATTTTATAAGGCACCATTAATGCGATATTTTGCCTACATATCTTCAATTAAATGTTCAAACGAAATTATGGAGCATGATCTTCATAATAAAATTTCTTTGATGACCAAATTTTATGTTTGGTAGAATTTTTAGAAAGATAAAAAATCATTCATATTGGATGATTTAGAAATTGTTTCATTAACCAACTTTGCAACCTTTAAAATGGTAAAGTTTGAAAAACAATAAAATTTGTCTAAAAAATTTAATGCGGCAATCACGTTTAACAATTTATCCATAATTTAAAATTAAAATTATAAGTACTGATAAAGTAACGGGTGAGTGATTTTTTCTGAAGTCCATAGCATCACTCTATTACTCATATTATATTAATAATTTCGGCACAACTAAGGATTCTTAATACCATGACATATTCAGAATTGCAAAAAGTAACTGAGTGGTTCTGATAGTTTTTTGAGAAAATAAGAGGTCAAGAGTGGTTCTGATTTTATAATAGCAATCAATCCATCCATATAAAATTGCCCTTGACAGAGTAATGTTTGCAATCTCACTAATTCATGAATTCCTTTTATTAGGATAAGGGATCGAAGGGTATATATTTAATTTGACTACTTCATACTTGTTTCAGCAGTTTCTTCGAATTATTTCAGATCTCCCAGAACAGTACGAGGATTGGATTACAGAGAGCAAACGCCAACATAGAGAAGCTCTAGAGAAGCATCTGGAAGATACCATAAAAGACATTCAGGTTTGCAATATCGATGATGTATTCTGTAATGGACCGGCCTGGCAACTTTTTTCATTTATTATAAGAAAGTTCTACAACAAAACATTCCGAATTATATTTCCATTTAAGTTAATGTATATGTTTTGATGCTTCACATATTTTTCATACCTCGGTCATTTTACTTTTTTCCTACTTTGGTTTTCCTTTTATGTTTCATAACCTGATATTTGTACACTTTGCACACTAACAGGATCGTCATAACACGACTGTCAAGAGACTTGGTTTTCTCCTAACTCTAGCAAAACCAGTGCTGTTTCTTATACGAGCCGTGGGGAATCCGCCACCTGTACGGAGATATTAATGCAGTCGCACAGTCCATCTTTATCAACGCCATTGCTGTTCAGCTAAAGAGTATATTTGTGTATTATATATAAAATAAAAAGTTAATTGTTCGTTATTTAGATTAGTTGGAAGGTCAATTTCTGGAGGTTTCATGTGCGGTCATTAGACTGCATGGAAATGATAACAGAAACCCGTGTTTTACAGTCAGATTGGTCCAGGTTCAAGTAAGAATGCTTTGTATGCTGCTGTTTGCTCTTTGGGTGTTGCTTGATGTTATTTATTTGAGCTGTTATGATTTGAGAAATAATTTATGTAAGAGACATATATTCTATTTTCAAATTTTCTGGATTCCTTTTTTTATTTTGTTTCTCTATATAGTGTGAGCGTATATAACAACATTTGCGTTTACAACAACGTATTTCAAAACAAAAGTATGTTAGTTAAATTTAGTCGGTTTTTACGTTTGAAATTGTAATATTCAAGCTTCAAATTTAAAGAGGAACAACCGAAGAACCATGGTGAGATTCGGAATAGGAATCATTTGTTTGACCGCCGTATCGGATTCGGATGAATCGGTCAGAATTGGAAGTATCGGCTTGGTAACACAGATATTTTTGACAGAAGCCGCGTTTTGTCGGAAAAATATAGGAAAAATTGATAAAAATAATTTGGAAAAAGTACAATAGGGTGGAAATCATAGATGTTAGTATCTTACGATACGCGATGCGTATCTTACGATTCGATACGAGTCAAAAGACGAGAGATACGTATCTTACGGTTCGATACGAGTTGTTAAATTTAAGGGTGAGATCATTTTTCAAGATAAATATCTTAATATGTAAGGAATTTACATTAATATTAAATAACACTTATCAATATTTCAAATTACGATAGTTTCTTTAGTTATTTAGATTTTTTTTTGTTAGATAATAATTACTATAATTCTTTTGTTATTTTGAAAATAGCTTAGCGTATTTTAACGACACGATACAATACACGATACACGATAGAATACAAAATCCACCGATACACGATACATTTTTCGATTCAACAAATATGGTGGAAATCGGTTAACTCGGCCAGGAATCGGCCAACTCGGATAGGAATCGGCACGAAATTGGTCTGAATTCTCGGCTGACTCAACATGTTCATCTGAGTCATTGGGTAAACTCGCACAGACGTAGAAATCAAGTAAAAACTCGACTCGAACACAGCCAATTCCTGATTGACTCATCCGACTCGATTCAGAATCGGCCGAGTTTCAAAACCATGCGAAGAACATCAACAACAAGAATTCGAAGAAAAACCAAGAAAAGCAAACCTGAAGAGATAGTCGGGAGCAGCAAATCGAGATGGAAGATCTTGGGATCGATATGAGGCTGTGGGCTTTTGGTTTTTTAAAGGAAAATAAAAATCCAGCATCATGCTATATATTGAACAAAGTATATATTCAACAACGTAGGAAGATGAAAATTGAATTTTCACTAGCTGTGAAATTCACAACAATTATTATAATCATGAAATAAAATGAAAATGGAAATTATGAATTTTAAAAACTATATGGAACTTCTAGCAGTATATTATTTATCGCATATGTTATGTTGGCATTTTTTTTGTTACAACTGAGACGTCAAATTTATTAAATGAAGTTTGAACCACGTGTTATATGAATACACTACAATACTTTTGACATTTAATAGCGGCAAAAAACAGTCTTTAATAGCGGACTAAGGTCTGCTATTAAAGGGGGCTATAAAATATTCGAACGATCCGCTATAAATTCCAACTTTTAGTATAGGACCATGTGGCATGTCTGCTATTAATTCTCACTTTTAATAGCGGACCTTGAACAAACTCCGCTATTAAAAATGGGAATTAATACCGGACCTATTCAGGGGTCCGCTATTAAAGATTTACGAAATTTAAAAAAAACTGACAGCTGTTAAGTGACAGCTGTCATATCGTGTCAGGATAGCAAAAGCAAGTAAGCAACATTATGAATATTTCAAATTTTGTGTTTGTTTGTGCATTTAGGTTTTTTTTTAAATTAAAAAAAATACAAACTTAAATACAATAGCAACAATATGAAAATAATGCAACAAAAATAATTCTTAACAAAATTTTAAAAGAATCGGATTTCAAATAAAAAAGTTAAAAATTTCAAAACATACGTGAAAATAGTGCAAAGGTAAAAAATGACAAAAAGTTGAAAAAAAAATGAACAAATTTGTTTAACTCTTAGAAAAAATAAGAGAGATAGAGATTGCGAAAAAATAGAATTGATATTTTGTGTTTGTAATTTTGTATATTGAGAAGTTGAGAGATGAAGAAAAAAAATTTGAGAGATATTGAAGAGTGAGATATATATATATAGATGAATAAGATAGAGAGAAAAAGAGATGGGAATCCGTGGGTTCTTTTGGTGATTTTTGAGCGTCGAATTGGTTAGAACGGACGCTGTAGATTGTAAATGCAGCGAGTAATCTGTGGGAAACATTTTTATAGCGGATCCTCATAAATGCCGCTATTAAATCTAAACCTTTGATAGCGGACTCATGGCCAGTTCGCTATCAAAATTCACCCTTTAATAGCGAACTGTCATAGATGCCGCTATTAAACGTTTTAATAGCGGATTCCTATCCTCATTCGTAATTAAAAGTCACTCTTTTATAGCCAATTTGCTCTAAAGTTTGCTATAAATTCTTTTTATATCAAATTTCGTGCACTACCGCTATTTAAATGGGGCTATTAAAACTTATTTCTGTTGTAGCGATAATAAATCTTATACAGTCACCTATGCTACGAGGAGTAAAATCAGTTACATTGTAAAATTATATGATTTATATACAAGGCATAATATATATTTCGCTAAGATTCTGGATACACTACAACAGAAAGGGGCTTTAATCATGGTTATGAAACTTGGCCGATTCTGATCCGAGTTGGTCGAGTCAAATAGGAATCGACCGGGTCCGAGCCGATCGAGTTTTACCCGATTCCCACACTTGTGCGAGTTTTATCCAATGACTCGCAATGCCGAGTCAGCCGTTTTTTACTGATTCCTGGTCGAGTCAGCCGATTCCTGGCCGAGTCAACCGAGTTTTACAGATGACCCCTCTACATTTTATATTTTTTGTTTTTTTACTCTTTTTTGTATTTTATCCTGAATTGATTATGTTGATTGGTTATATTTTTTTTTAGAAAAGGTTGATTGCTTCTGTTAATTAGATCTCTTGTACACAACTCATATCTTAATTAAACTGACAAGCACATTAATATCTGATAAATATTTCTGAACAATAGAACTTTCATTTGCAGAATATTAAAATAAATATAATTTTTGTCATTTGTATAAAAAGTTTTATACCAAAATTTGGCGGATTTCCACGGAAAAATCTTTTTTATCTATTTATTAATATTGTTAGATAGTATTTTCTAACTTATTTTTCAAACAATACAAAATTTTGAGCACGAATTTACAAAAGTAAATATGATAATTTCGAAAAGAATTGGAGAGAATATATGATCAAATATTCCAAAGAATATTTTGTATTAATTACGATATATTTGCAAGATACGTTCTCATTAGTATAAAAGGCACTAGATTTACAAGAATTACCCGCATGTTATGTTATGACACATGTGTTGTGCATGCCTGATTCAAATGATTTGACGTTTATTTTTGAACTTTTTACTATTTTACCAAATAATGAAGGAAAATCTCAATTAGATATAAAAAATAAATTAAAAGAATGGTTCTGAAACTCAGCCGATTCAACTCGGAATCGGTCATGTCCGTGCCGAGTTTTACCCGATTCTCGCGTCTGTGCGAGTTTTTGGACAAAACTTGGATTTACAATGTCGAATCGGCTGAGTCAGCCGAGTTTTCCTACCGAGTCAGCCGATTTTACACGATTCCTGTCGAATCAGCCGAGTTTCGGCGATCGGATCGCTGCTGCCACCATTTTTTTCTTCCTTTTTCGTGGTTCTGTCGAGTAGGAAAATAGAGAAAGAGGAAAGGATAACTTGAGAAAGCAGGAGAGAGAAAGGTAGGAGAAGAGGTTATGGGGAGAGGTTAGTGGGGCACGTGGCTGCCATCTATTCGTCAACACTAGTTCAAAGGCTTCTATATTTTTATTTTGCTTGAGCCTGATGTACGTGCACCAAAGGAAGGGGAGTTATTTTCTGTGTAGTGGTATAGGTGAGCCATGCTTGTCCATAAATGAAATGGCTATATCTGCCACAATTAAATCCATCACATTCTTTGGTGTCCTATCGTGAATGAACTTGGCTTATGGAAGCCATGAGAGGGTTGGGATCCATCTGTCACTTGTTTTATACATGGACCAGATTCATCCATTTTTAGAAATGATGGTTAAATCCTCCAATTTGTACCCAAAGATTTTCAGATATAGTAATCTCGCTTTTAATTCATGGAATCTGATTTTAAATAGTTTGAGGGCTCAAACATTTGAAGTTCTACATGAAAATTATGT
>CAXKVX010004146.1:0-10576 GCA_964058865.1 Eleocharis quinqueflora
CATCCTTCCAAGCGCTTGGTGGACACCGCGCGAGCCACAAAAAGCCAAAAATGCCGGCAGAACAGTGCACTGAAGTTCGTGTGGGGCCCACAAAGCCACGGGTACATGGTTGCCCTATTTGCGGGCTCAAGTTCACAATAGGTCAAGCCCTAGGCGGGCACATGAGGCGCCACCGAACAGTTGCTGATGGATATGCGCAGCGAGAGCTAGAAGAAAAGAAGGTAGAGGAAGAGAGCACGACGTTGTGCTTGGATTTAAACCTGGCACCTCCGGGTACTCGGTGGCAAAAAATTAGTAGCCTCGGCACACCGAATGTTGTACATAAGGTTTCTAATATGGTGGATTGCTTTCTTTGATCTGCCATGGTTTTTTTTTTGTCAATTCTATTTTGTTTTATTTATTCTAGGTTTCTTGATTATCATGCATTCTTATGCAGGCTTATTACCTATCTTTTCGCCTTTTTTGATAGACTAATACTTCATGCGATGATGAGCTGAGGTTTTCTAGTACCTTTATTTATTTAGGTGGTTTTCTAATTTTGGCTTTCATTTATATTTTGTTAATAAAATTATTTTATTTCAGTTTTTGCTAGTGAACTAAATATTTAGCCTTCTCATTTTACCATTTTTTACTTGAGCTCTAAACTGGTAAGTCAGGAAAATGAAGGCAACATCAATGCAAGTTTTCTAAGATGCATGTCATAGTAATATATACATATAATTAATTGGGCTATGGTGCTTGATCAAGCACGAAGGGGCCGATGCCTAATCATCAAATCTCACATATGAATGGTTAAAATACACATATGAATGGTTAAAATTTCGATTTATCATGCTCAATAATTTCTTTTTATCAAAATCTTGTGGGATATCAAAATTTTCTATTTTTAGAATTTTTAAAATACTTGTTTTGGATTTTTTTTTAAAATAGTAATAAAATATTCAAATATTATACATAAAATGGGTTACTTTAAAAAAAATCCAAAACAAGTACTTAGCAAAGTCTAAAAATAGAAATATTTTGGTATCCCACAAGATTTTGATATAAAAAATTGTTGAGCATGATAAATTGAAATTTTAACCGTTTGTATGTGAGATTTGATGATCAAGCATCGACCCCTTGGTGCTTGATCAAGCACCATAGCCTAATTTTATATTTATATGTATATATATATCCGGCTAATATACTAACGTTAGCAAAATTAAAAATGTGCTAACGGATGATTATTTTGAATTCCAAATCAGAAACGACGATCCGAATCGTTGATATTGTTGTACATACTAGAACCTACGTAGATATCAAATTTGACATTTTTCAACTTTTTTTACTATTTTATCAAAGATATTGAAAATGAATTAATCTAAAGAGTCAGAAAAATCTCCAATTTCAACACATTCTTCAACGCCTCCGAATAAATAGTAAAAAATCAAAAATGTAAAATTTGGTCTCTACGTAGGTTTTAGTACGGATAACAATTTCAACTGTTTGGATCGATCGTTTTCGGCTTGAAATTTGAAATAAGCATACATTATCACGATTTCAGTTTTGCTAACGTTAGTATGTTAGCCGAATTCAATATATATATCCTAAAAGGATAAAAACCTGTCCGTGTCCGCTCGGCAAATGTGCTGGACACGACAGGAAACAATTTCAATCTTTGATTTTTCACCATTTTAAATCTTGCCCTTTGATTTTTCTACAAAGATTAAATGTGATGAGTTATTTTATGCATAATGTGTAGAGAACGATTTTATGAAACATTTGCGATCGACAACATATTTATTATATTTTATTTGGCACATTGTTATATTTGTATTAATTATCTCTTTATTTTTATATTTAATGCTTTATCAATTATGCTTCTTTATTTATTAATTGTATGAATATCAAAAGTCACTAATTAAATGTATGTATATATTTTATCCAAGATGTATATATTTTCATACTATCTACATATAGAATATTTTCTATTGTATGTATTTTTCTATATCACATTAAATTTAATATTGTAAAACATTTATATAAATCATATTCTATATTTTCACATCATATACTATAAATCATATTATGTATATATTTTTTATATCACGCATATGTAGTTTATATAACTCACATGTATATAATTGATATAATTCATATAATTATTTTCATATCACATGTATATAACTCGTATATTTTTCATAAAATAATTCATAAAATATTATGTATATAAAATAATATAAAAATAATTTATAAATTTTATGCATATATTACCAGTTCTAATTGGATTGAGCGAAGCTCAAATTTCAGATCTAGTATATATAGTTGTGCTAAAATATTTTATAAAGCACCAACATTCATATACTTTAGGCTCTTATTTCGAGATACAAAGTGCAAATGGACGATCAAAGACCGTTGAAAATATTCTCCATACTAACATCTATTTGGATACCAAAATTTGCATTTTTTTATTTTTTTTTACTATTTTATCAGATAGGTAGAAAAATCATTAATCTAATGATTTATAGACCTCCAATTTAACCAACTTTGCACCCATCCGATAAATTAGTAAAAAGTTTCAAAAAATGTAAAATTTGGTCTCCAAATTGATGTTAGTATGGACAACATTTTCAACAGTTTTGATCGGTTGTTTGTACTTTATATCTCGAGATACGAGTCTAAAATATATGACTACTTGTGTTTTATAAAGTATTTTAGCATAACTCTCTCTCTCTATATATATATATATTTAGTTAGTCTATTATACTTTACCAAGCGTGCACTTTGCAATTGTGGACCATTGGATCTTGTTGGTGCAAATCACAAAGTGCGATCCCATGGTACACAATCACAAAGTTCACGCTTTGCAAAGTAGAATAGCCTAACTCTATATATATAGATAGCTATTGTGATTTGCAAAGCACATGCTTTGTGATTTTAGACCGTTGGATTTGTTGTCAGAATTATTTTTATTGCAAAATGTCCAAAATCCAATGGCTCAAAATCATAAAGCACATGCTTTACGAATCACAATAGCATACCTCATATATATATATATATATATATATATATATATATGAGGAGGGATCCGTAGCCGCCAAACTTCCAACAGCTCGCAACTGCTCCATGGTAGCAAATGCAAATGACCGATCCGGACCGTTGAAAACATTCTCCATATTAATATAGACTTGGAAACCAAATTTTAAATTTTTTTGAATTTTTTACTATTTTATCAGATGGATTGAAAGTTTATTTATCTAACGATTTACAAACATCCAATTTTCAACCCTTCCGATAAAATAGTAAAAGAATTCCAAAAATTAAAATTTGGTCTCCAAGTCTACATTAGTATGGAAAATATTTTCAACGGTCCGGATCGACGATTTACACTTGGTATGATGGAGCGGTTGCGAGCGGCTACGAAATTGATGGCAGTTACAGATCCCTCCTCTATATATATATATATAGAGAGAGAGAGGACGGATCCGTAGCCGCCAAACTCCCAACCGCTCGCAACCGCTCCATGATAGCAAATGTAAATGACCGATCCGGACCGTTGAAAATATTCTCCATATTAATATAGACTTGGAAACCAAATTTTACATTTTTTGGAATTTTTTTACTATTTTATCGGATGGATTGAAAACTTATTTATCTAACGATTTACAAACATTTAATTTTCAACCCTTCCGATAAAATAGTAAAAAAATTCAAAAAAATATAAAATTTGGTCTCCAAGTCTATATTAGTATGGAGAATATTTTCAATGGTCCGGATCGACGATTTACACTTGGTATGATGGAGCAGTTGCGAGCGGCTACGAAATTGTTGGCGGCTACGGATCCCTCCTCTATATATATATATATATATATATATATAATATGGCTAATGTGAATACGTTTGCACTTCGTTCAAAGTGCAAACTATTCAAATTTTATAACTTTTTGATGTCAAAATTGAGATTTAAGTTACTCAATAAATTCTTCTTATCAAAATCTTGTAAGATATCAAATTTTGTGATTTTTACAGATTTCAAGCTATTTTTTAATATTTTAAAAAAGCAACCGAGTTTAATATTAAAGTTTTTTTTCTAAAGTGCCATTTCTGGATTATTTTTAGAAAATATTTAAAAAATAGCTAGAAAGTTTTAAAAATAACAAAATTTGATTTTCTACAAGATTTCAATATGAAGAAATATGGAGCAACTTAAATTGATGTTTCGAACTCGAAATAATATAATATGGACCATTTGCACTTCGTGTTAAAGTGTAAATGTTTTGACAATAGCCTAAATATATATATATATATATATATATATAGAGCATGGCTAAAATAATATGCATAGTACACCACATAACGTACTATGCACCCATTTGTATTTAATTTGATCATTAAATTGATATTTAAGTTGCTCAATAAATTCTTCATATCAAAATCTTGTAGGAAATAAAATTTCGTGATTTTTAGAGCTTTCTTGCTATTTTTTAAATATTTTTTAAAAACAGCCCAGAAATGACACTTTTGTAGTATTAAATCTGGACTGTTTTTAAAAAATATTTAAAAAATAGATAGAGAGCTCTAAAAATCACGAAATTTGATTTCCTACAATATTTTCATATGACGAATTTATTGAGCAACTTAAATCTCAATTTAATGACCTATATCTATATGCATAGTACAAAATGGGGTGTACTATGCATATTATTTTAGCCATGCTCTATATATATATATATATATATATTTATAGCGAGAGAGAGAGAGAAAGGCTAGGGTGCTCCATGGAGCACCAAATCGCTCGTGCTCCACATCCGTTATATCCAATTTGAAAAATCCAACGACCATTCCAAACTGTTGAACATGATCTACATAATGAAATCTACTTGGAGATTGGATTTTACATTTTTTTGAATTTTTTTGCTATTTTTTTAAAGAGGTAGAAAAGTTGTTAATCAAATGGTTTCTAGACCAACAAAAGTTGTAATTTTCCTACCTCTCTAAAAAATAACAAAAAAATCAAAATAATGTAAAATTCAATCTCCAAGTATATTTCAATATGTAGATCATGTTCAACGGTTCGGATCGGTCGTTGAAAATTTGAAATTGAAGATATGGTGTGGAGCATTAGGAGTTTGGTGCTCCATGGAGCACCCTAGCCTCTCTATATATATATATATATATATATATATAGCTGGGCTATGGTGCTTGATCAAGCACCAAGGAGACGGTGCTTGATCATCAAATCTCACAAATGGACGGTTAAAATTTTGATTTATCTTGCTAAGTAATTTCTTTGTATCAAAATCTTGTGGAATACCAAAATTTTCTATTCTTTGAATCTTGTAAGTATTTGTTTTGGATTTTTGAAAGTGACCAATTTTATGTATAAGCATTGTTTATTTTTATTACTATTTTTTAGTTATTTTCAAAAATACTTACAAAATTCTAAAAATAGAAAATTTTGGTATCCCACAATATTTTGATATAAAAAAATTATTGAGCATGATCTACATATTGAAATCTACCTGGAGATTGAATTTTACAATTTTTTGAAAGTTTTTGCTATTTTTTTAAAGAGTTAGAAAAGTTGCTAATCAAACGGTTTCTGGACCAACAAAAGTTACAATTTTCCTACCTCTCTAAAAAATAGCAAAAAAATTCCAAAAAATGTAAAATTCAATCTCCAAGTAGATTTCAATATGTAAATCATATTCAACGGTTCGGATCGATCGTTGGAATTTTTAAATTGGAGATACGATGTGGAGCATTAGGGGTTTGGTGCTCCATGAAGCACCCTAGCCTATATATATATATATATATATATAGAATTGTGCTACTATGCTTTCCAAAGCGCGGCAAAACACGCGCTTTGTGATTGTGGACCATTGGATCGCGCTTTGTGATTCGTGCCAACATGATGATCACAGATCCAATGGTTTCACAATTGCAAAGCGCGCGTTTTGCCGTGCTTTGCGAAGCATAATAGCACAACTCTATATATATATAATTATGCTACTATGATTTTCAAATCGCGACAAAACGTATGCTTTACGTTTGTGGACCATTGGATCGCGTTTTGTAATTTGTGCAAAGATCCAATTGTTCCACAACTGCAAATCGCGTGTCTTGTCGCTCTTTCCAAAGCATAGTAACACAACTCTTATATATTTATATATATATATATATATTATATATATATAAAGTCTAGGGTGCTCCATGGAGCACCAAATCGCTCGTGCTCCACATCTATTATATCTAATTTGAAAATTCCAATGACTGATCCGAACCGTTGAACATGATCTACATATTGAAATCTACTTGGAGATTGAATTTTACATTTTTTTTATTTGTTTGCTATTTTTTAAAGAGGTAGAAAAGTTGCTAATCAAACGGTTTCTGGACCAACAAAAGTTGCAATTTTTCTACCTCTCTAAAAAATAGCAAAAAATTCAAAAAATATAAAATTCAATCTCAAAGTAGATTTTAATATGTAAATCATGTTCAACGGTTCGGATCGATCATTAGAATTTTTAAATTGGAGATAGGATGTGGAGCATTAGGGGTTTGGTGCTCCATGGAGCACCCTAGCCTCTCTATCTCTATATATATATATATATAGTATGGCTAATGTGAAAACGTTTGCACTTTGATCGAAGTGCAAAAGTTTCACATTAGCCAATTTTTTGTGGTCAAAATTTTAATTCAAGTGCTCAATAAATTCTTCATATCAAAATCTTGTAGAAAATCAAAATTCATGATTTTTAGATCTTTCTAGCTATATTTTAAATATTTTTTAAAAATAGTCCAGTTTAATATTAAAAAACATGATCTTTTCAGGACTGTTTTTAAAAAATATTTAAAATATAGCTAGAAATCTCTAAAAATTATGAAATTTGATTTCCTACAAGATTTTGATATGAATAATTTATTGAGCAACTTAAATTTAAAATTTTGACCACAAAAAGTTGGCTAATGTGAAACTTTCGCACTTCGGCTGAAGTACAAATGTTTTCACATTAGCCATACTCTATATATATATAATCCGGCAAACATACTAATGTCAGCAAAATTGAAACCGTGCTAACGGATGCTTATTTCAAATTTCAAACTGAAAATGATCAATCCGAACCGTTGAAATCATTGTCCATAGTAATACCTACGTAGAGACAAAATTTTACATTTTTCGATTTTTTTTACTATTTTATTGGAGGCGTTGAAAATGCATTAATCTAACGATTCAGAAAAATCTTCAATTTCAACACATTATTGGTAGCTGCGTCTTGCGCAAATTAATCTATATTTTTTTTATAAATGAAAGAAATCAGTATTATATGTGTTAATCATATAGTTTATTTTAATTAAGTTTCAATTTAATTATATATTTGTTATGTAATTTATATTTGAGAGCAAAGACTCTCGTCTATTAATAAAAAAATATAGTTATGTAATCTTATGTAAAGTCCCACAAAAATCTCATTCCAAAAAAGATAAAATTAAACAGGTAACTAAAATTAGTCTTAATTGATACATACTCTATATATGTTGTTCAGAAATCACGTACATATACATGATATTATGATAATTGTCATGTTTTTCCTTTCCCTCAACCTGCCTAGCCAGTAATGTCCAGGTTCATAGAATAACCTTAAACCAATAGTTTCACCCCAACCAGTTTTCAGGAGAATGAGATCTTCTAATGCGTAACAAATTTCAATTTTTGATTTACATCGAAATTTGTACAGACTAAATTTTATAATATCAAACTTTCTTAAATCAAATCTGAATCGTCTATAGCACAAAAAAATCTAAGCTGTTCGTAACTACTGCGCGGCAGAAGAACTGCTTCAGTTTTTTTGTGCTATTGGAGCGGCTACATCTCTCTCTAGAACTGGCAGCAGCAGCCAAGCCAAGGTGACTATTTCTTTTTTTTTTTTGAGTTAAAGCCCATAGGCAAAGGTGACTATTTCTCCCTCTCTCTCTTGGAATTTGTGCATGTGGTAAAGGTCAACGTCGTCGAGGCCATTAAACAATGGATTAATTTATACTGGATATGGGACTAAACTAAAATTGTAGCCGTTGATCCTACAAATTAAAAAAAAAGGTGCTTTGTTCGATTCATGGATTAATTAATGAACCCTGCTGTGTAGCAGTTCTTCTGATTGTGTATTTGTGTCCCTCTATTTCACCATCTATGAGATCTCACAACAAGCGGATCTCAAGTGATACGTGGTAGGTGAAATAGCGGTACAGAACAAGAAGTTTGATATATTTTTTCTTAATATATCTGTTTACTGTTTAGATGAGTTTTTTTCTGTTTTTTTTTCCTAAAGAAGTGTTACAAATTGGTTACTAGATTTCAGTATACCAGGTTTGTAATAATTACCTGACCATATTTTGTTCTATTCATATGCTCTACGTACCGCACGGTACATCTAATTCGTCAGTTTGCATTAAGATCTGAATTATCTGTTTGCATCAAAATTCATACTTTTTTTTCAGCTTATAATATATCCAATCATCCTGCAACATATAATGGCGGTCGAGACGATGCAATAGTAAATACGAATTGTTGAATTCATGGTGCGCAGTAGAAGAATCGGACCCATATTTTGCATGTGTTTTAAAAACAACTTGAG
Source organism: Eleocharis quinqueflora (assembly GCA_964058865.1). Taxonomy (NCBI): domain Eukaryota; kingdom Viridiplantae; phylum Streptophyta; class Magnoliopsida; order Poales; family Cyperaceae; genus Eleocharis; species Eleocharis quinqueflora. The sequence goes on from CAXKVX010004146.1 coordinate 8,613, forward strand.
AAACGAAAAATGAAAAAGTAACGTAGAGGTTAAATAGGGGCGCCAATCAAACAATTTTATAATCTTATTCTATCTGTATGATATGTATGGTATTCGTTGAGATATTTTTTTTCAAAAAATTTTATATGTGTCATTCAAAATTGAAGAAATCTCAGAAATATAATTCAAAATCGAAAGCTTTCATATTTTCTACACAAAATCGCTGGTATTTTCTTTTTTGTCACTTTTTTTTTAAAAAGACAAAAAATATACCTATAAGCTGAAAAGATCGAGATATCTCTCTCGCATCTCGCTCTCAAGCTCCCAAATAATCTCACGAGGTATGTGGTATGTGGAGACAGATCTCCTGCATGTCTAAGATACTGCAAGACCCCCACTTGATCCATTGGATCAGTGTAGGATTGCAGCGCGAAATTTTTGTTCATATCCTGATTTATTTAGGTTTTCAAAGGATATGTTTAGGTCCAACTCGTGCAACCTTCGATGTTGCAAACTATACTGTACTAAAAGTTGTGTCGTTTGACTCATTATATGATGCTAGATCTTTATTTTGTTTAATAAAGTTATTTACATGATGCATTAATGGTTAAAATAATGAAAATTAGTATAAAAAATTGTAGATTCATATTTAAATTTGGGGTTTTATTTATATACATGAAATTCATGTAACTATTTTATTTTGCATGTGTAATTTTATGTATATATAGTTATATGCCTTTATTTGTTTTTAAATTAAAAGATTATATATGTAAACAATTCTTCGGTATTTTTGTTATTGCTTTATTTATTTACAAAGTTTGTTTTAAAATTTTATTTATGAACGAATTTTTATTCTTGTTACATTATTTTAATTATTATGCACATTATTTTATTTACTATGAAATTTTTGTTTATTAACTTCGTAAAATTTTGTTATTGATTTAGATTTTTAATTGGTCCAAAATTTTACTGATTTCACGGTTCAAGTGCTCATTTGATTGCAGATATGATGCAGGGCCAAAAATTGTACCCATAGCTTGCAAAATCCAAAGAAATTCGAATTTAAATTCATGCTGATCAAATTTAAATTGTTTAGAAGTCAACTCCTTTAAGTTTTTGTATGAAACTTGCACCGAAATTCTCATAAATTTTCCTAGAATTTTAAGGATATGAAAATGTGTAATTTCCTCGACCAATTTGCATCTTCAAAAATTCGTTCTTACATTAATGTGTTTAATTAATTAAATGCACATAGAAATGTGCAAATAATTTGCTCCATGATGCACACATTAATCTATGAAACTCCTTGAATGATTTATAGGGTTTGTCTGACATTGCTAGCTCTTGTTCATGTAGAAGCTCTTTTATCAATTAAGCCCCTCACATTGTTGTATTCATCTCTTTATTCAAATTGGCATCTTTTAGATGCCAACAATATATTTTCTAGTTGAATAAAAGAGAGAGTGCATAACAATGAGTTAAAGATAGAACATATAGGTACAGACTCCATGATTATAGATCCACTTACAAAAGGACTACCACCTAAAAAGTTTTTTTTTTTTTAGTAAAAGATGAGAGCTCTAAGCTCTCAAATTTTATTGATTAAGATTATATTTACATGGATGTGAAAAGTAAATTTGTAAGTAAAGGTTGGACCGTATTTGTACAAGTTTTGCTTATTTACCACCTAAAAAGTTTCATGAGCATGTTGCTCATATAGGTATAGTTCCTACTTGAGATAGTTTGAAGAAAATGTGAGACTGATTTTTGAGAAATTTTGTTCTATACTATGCAATTTGTAACAAGTTATGATATATGCAAGTTGTATTATGAATCTCATTGTTGTCTCTCTTTAAAATTTTGACCTCACTAAAGTAAGGAATAAAGGTGACTCGTTTGGAAATAGGCACGTATAATCACACTCTCGCGTAATTTCCGAATTATATGTCCAAATCTAACTCATGTCATCCAGTTGCATTTGGCAT
>CAXKVX010004147.1:0-26722 GCA_964058865.1 Eleocharis quinqueflora
AATACAACGAAAAAGCATCGAGTACCAATCTAAGTGCTTCATGTACGATTGCTTAATTTATGTGTAATTCTGATCCGAGTACTACATTTATGGGTGGTTGCCATTAAAGAAAACATCACAAAGCATCTTACCCTACTGCGAGAAGTGTCTCTTATCTGAGTACTTCATTAATGATGGTAACCATTAAAGAAACACCACCAAACATCATATCCATCTATGAGAAGTGTTTCTACTCATAGTACTTCATTTATGAGTTGTAACATTTCAAGAAAAACTCCCCAAAGCATTAAATCTTACCATTAGTCGAGTATCTTATCCGAGTACTTCATTTAAGTGTTATAACAATTCACTAAAACACAACGAAGAAACATCGAGTACCACTCTAAGTGTTTTAATGTAAGGGTACTTAATTTATGAGTGATTCTGACAGAGTACTTCATTTATGGGTGGTAACCATTAAACAAAACATCACAAAGCATCTTACCCTGTTCCGAGAAGTGTTTCTTATCTGAGTACTTCTTTTATGGGTGGTAACCATTATAGAAAACACCACAAAGCATCATATCATACTAAGAAGTGTTTTTGATCGTAGTACTTCATTAGTGAGTGGAAACCTTTCAAGAAAACTTCACAAATGATCATATCTTACCACGAGAAGAGTTACTTCTCCGATTACTTAATTTAAGTGTTGTAACCATTCACTAAAACACAATGAAGAAGCATCAAGTACCACTCTAAGTGCTTCAAGAATGAGTACTTAATGTTTTAGTAATTCTGATCAGAATAGTTCATTTATGAGTTGTAACCATTAAAGAAAATAACACGAAGCATTCTACCCTGCTACGAGAAGTGTTTCTTATCTGAGGTCTTCATTTATGGGTGGTAACCATTAAAGAAAACACCACCAAACAAAATATCCTACTAAGAAGTGTTTCTGATCATAGTACTTCATTAGTGAGTGGTAACCTTTCAAGAAAACTTCACAAAGCGTCATATCTTACCACGAAAGAGTTTCTTCTCATAGTACATCATTTAAGTGTTGTAACCATTCACTAAAATACAACGAAGAAGCATCGAGTACCACTCTAAGTGCTTCATGTACGATTGCTTAATTTATGTGTAATTCTGATCCGAGTACTACATTTATGGGTGGTAGCCATTAAAGAAAACATCACAAAGCATCTTACCCTACTGCGAGAAGTGTTTTTTATCTGAGTACTTCATTAATGGGTGGTAACCATTAAAGAAATACCACCAAACATCATATCCAACTATAGAAGTGTTTCTAATCAGAGTACTTCATTTATGAGTAGTAACCTTTCAAGAAAACTCCCCAAAGCAATAAATATTACCATGAGTCGAGTATCTTATCCGAGTATTTCATTTAAGCTTTATAACAATTCACTAAAACACAATGAAGAAACATCGAGTACCACTCTAAGTGTTTTAATGTAAGGGTACTTAATTTATGAGTGATTCTGACAGAGTACTTCATTTATGGGTGGTAACCATTAAACAAAACATCACAAAGCATCTTACCCTGTTACGAGAAGTGTTTCTTATCTGAGTACTTCTTTTATGGGTGGTAACAATTATAGAAAACACCACAAAGCATCATATCATACTAAGAAGTGTTTTTGATCGTAGTACTTCATTAGTGAGTGGAAACCTTTCAAGAAAACTTCACAAATGATCATATCTTACCACGAGAAGAGTTACTTCTCCGATTACTTAATTTAAGTGTTGTAACCATTCACTAAAACACAATGAAGAAGCATCAAGTACCACTCTAAGTGCTTCAAGAATGAGTACTTAATTTTTTAGTAATTCTGATCAGAATAGTTCATTTATGAGTGGTAACCATTAAAGAAAATAACACGAAGCATTCTACCCTGCTACGAGAAGTGTTTCTTATCTGAGGTCTTCATTTATGGGTGGTAACCATTAAAGAAAACACCACAAAACAAAATATCCTACTGAGAAGTGTTTCTGATCATAGTACTTCATTAGTGAGTGGTAACCTTTCAAGAAAACTTCACAAAGCGTCATATCTTACCACGAAAGAGTTTCTTCTCATAGTACATCATTTAAGTGTTGTAACCATTCACTAAAATACAACGAAGAAGCATCGAGTACCACTCTAAGTGCTTCATGTACGATTGCTTAATTTATGTGTAATTCTGATCCGAGTACTACATTTATGGGTGGTAGCCATTAAAGAAAACATCACAAAGCATCTTACCCTACTGCGAGAAGTGTTTTTTATCTGAGTACTTCATTTTTGGGTGGTAACCATTAAAGAAATACCACCAAACATCATATCCAACTATAGAAGTGTTTCTAATCAGAGTACTTCATTTATGAGTAGTAACCTTTCAAGAAAACTCCCCAAAGCATTAAATATTACCATGAGTCGAGTATCTTATCCGAGTATTTCATTTAAGTGTTATAACAATTCACTAAAACACAACGAAGAAACATCGAGTACCACTCTAAGTGTTTTAATGTAAGGGTAATTAATTTATGAGTGATTCTGACAGAGTACTTCATTTATGGGTGGTAGCCATTAAACAAAACATCACAAAGCATCTTACCCTGTTACGAGAAGTGTTTCTTATCTGAGTACTTCTTTTATGGGTGGCAACCATTATAGAAAACACCACAAAGCATCATATCATACTAAGAAGTGTTTTTGATCGTAGTACTTCATTAGTGAGTGGAAACCTTTCAAGAAAACTTCACAAATGATCATATCTTACCACGAGAAGAGTTACTTCTCCGATTACTTAATTTAAGTGTTGTAACCATTCACTAAAACACAATGAAGAAGCATCAAGTACCACTCTAAATGCTTCAAGAATGAGTACTTAATTTTTTAGTAATTCTGATCAGAATAGTTCATTTATGAGTGGTAACCATTAAAGAAAATAACACGAATCATTCTACCCTGCTACGAGAAGTGTTTCTTATCTGAGGTCTTTATTTATGGGTGGTAACCATTAAAGAAAACACCACAAAACAAAATATCCTACTAAGAAGTGTTTCTTATCATAGTACTTCATTAGTGGGTGGTAACCTTTCAAGAAAACTTCACAAAGCGTCATATCTTACCACGAAAGAGTTTCTTCTCATAGTACATCATTTAAGTGTTGTAACCATTCACTAAAATACAACGAAGAAGCATCGAGTACCACTCTAAGTGCTTCATGTACGATTGCTTAATTTATGTGTAATTCTGATCCGAGTACTACATTTATGGGTGGTAGCCATTAAAGAAAACATCACAAAGCATCTTACCCTACTGCGAGAAGTGTTTTTTATCTGAGTACTTCATTAATGGGTGGTAACCATTAAAGAAATACCACCAAACATCATATCCAACTATAGAAGTGTTTCTAATCAGAGTACCTCATTTATGAGTAGTAACCTTTCAAGAAAACTCCCCAAAGCATTAAATATTACCATGAGTCGAGTATCTTATCCGAGTATTTCATTTAAGCTTTATAACAATTCACTAAAACACAACGAAGAAACATCGAGTACCACTCTAAGTGTTTTAATGTAAGGGTACTTAATTTATGAGTGATTCTGACAGAGTACTTCATTTATGGGTGGTAACCATTAAACAAAACATCACAAAGCATCTTACCCTGTTACGAGAAGTGTTTCTTATCTGAGTACTTCTTTTATGGGTGGTAACAATTATAGAAAACACCACAAAGCATCATATCATACTAAGAAGTGTTTTTGATCGTAGTACTTCATTAGTGAGTGGAAACCTTTCAAGAAAACTTCACAAATGATCATATCTTACCACGAGAAGAGTTACTTCTCCGATTACTTAATTTAAGTGTTGTAACCATTCACTAAAACACAATGAAGAAGCATCAAGTACCACTCTAAGTGCTTCAAGAATGAGTTCTTAATTTTTTAGTAATTCTGATCAGAATAGTTCATTTATGAGTGGTAACCATTAAAGAAAATAACACGAAGCATTCTACCCAGCTACGAGAAGTGTTTCTTATCTGAGGTCTTCATTTATGGGTGGTAACCATTAAAGAAAACACCACAAAACAAAATATCCAACTATAGAAGTGTTTCTAATCAGAGTACTTCATTTATGAGTAGTAACCTTTCAAGAAAACTCCCCAAAGCATTAAATATTACCATGATTCGAGTATCTTATCCGAGTATTTCATTTAAGCTTTATAACAATTCACTAAAACACAACGAAGAAACATCGAGTACCACTCTAAGTGTTTTAATGTAAGGGTACTTAATTTATGAGTGATTCTGACAGAGTACTTCATTTATGGGTGGTAACCATTAAACAAAACATCACAAAGCATCTTAACCTGTTACGAGAAGTGTTTCTTATCTGAGTACTTCTTTTATGGGTGGTAACCATTATAGAAAACACCACAAAGCATCATATCATACTAAGAAGTGTTTTTTATCGTAGTACTTCATTAGTAATGGAAACCTTTCAAGAAAACTTCACAAATGATCATATCTTACCACGAGAAGAGTTACTTCTCCGATTACTTAATTTAAGTGTTGTAACCATTCACAAAAACACAATGAAGAAGCATCAAGTACCACTCTAAGTGCTTCAAGAATGAGTACTTAATTTTTGAGTAATTCTGATCAGAATAGTTCATTTATGCGTGGTAACCATTAAAGAAAATAGCACGAAGCATTCTACCCTGCTACGAGAAGTGTTTCTTATCTGAGGTCTTCATTTATGGGTGGTAACCATGAAAGAAAACACCACAAAACAAAATATCCTACTAAGAAGTGTTTCTGATCATAGTACTTCATTAGTGAGTGGTAACCTTTCAAGAAAACTTCACAAAGCGTCATAACTTACCACGAAAGAGTTTCTTCTCATAGTACATCATTTAAGTGTTGTAACCATTCACTAAAATACAACGAAGAAGCATCGAGAAACACTCTAAGTGCTTCATGTACGATTGCTTAATTTATGTGTAATTCTGATCCGAGTACTACATTTATGGGTGGTAGCCATTAAAGAAAACATCACAAAGCATCTTACCCTACTGCGAGAAGTGTTTTTTATCTGAGTACTTCATTGATGGGTGGTAACCATTAAAGAAATACCACCAAACATCATATCCAACTATAGAAGTGTTTCTCATCAGAGTACTTCATTTATGAGTAGTAACCTTTCAAGAAAACTCCCCAAAGCATTAAATATTACCATGAGTCGAGTATCTTATCCGAGTATTTCATTTAAGCTTTATAACAATTCACTAAAACACAACGAAGAAACATCGAGTACCACTCTAAGTGTTTTAATGTAAGGGTACTTAATTTATGAGTGATTCTGACAGAGTACTTCATTTATGGGTGGTAACCATTAAACAAAACATCACAAAGCATTTTACCCTGTTACGAGAAGTGTTTCTTATCTGAGTACTTCTTTTATGGGTGGTAACCATTATAGAAAACACCACAAAGCATCATATCATACTAAGAAGTGTTTTTTATCGTAGTACTTCATTAGTGAGTGGAAACCTTTCAAGAAAACTTCACAAATGATCATATCTTACCACGAGAAGAGTTACTTCTCCGATTACTTAATTTAAGTGTTGTAACCATTCACTAAAACACAATGAAGAAGCATCAAGTACCACTCTAAGTGCTTCAAGAATGAGTACTTAATTTTTTAGTAATTCTGATCAGAATAGTTCATTTATGAGTGGTAACCATTAAAGAAAATAACACGAAGCATTCTACCCTGCTACGAGAAGTGTTTCTTATCTGAGGTCTTCATTTATGGGTGGTAACCATTAAAGAAAACACCACAAAACAAAATATCCTACTGAGAAGTGTTTCTGATCATAGTACTTCATTAGTGAGTGGTAACCTTTCAAGAAAACTTCACAAAGCGTCATATCTTACCACGAAAGAGTTTCTTCTCATAGTACATCATTTAAGTGTTGTAACCATTCACTAAAATACAACGAAGAAGCATCGAGTACCACTCTAAGTGCTTCATGTACGATTGCTTAATTTATGTGTAATTCTGATCCGAGTACTACATTTATGGGTGGTAGCCATTAAAGAAAACATCACAAAGCATCTTACCCTACTGCGAGAAGTGTTTTTTATCTGAGTACTTCATTAATGGGTGGTAACCATTAAAGAAATACCACCAAACATCATATCCAACTATAGAAGTGTTTCTAATCAGAGTACTTCATTTATGAGTAGTAACCTTTCAAGAAAACTCCCCAAAGCATTAAATATTACCATGAGTCGAGTATCTTATCCGAGTATTTCATTTAAGTGTTATAACAATTCACTAAAACACAACGAAGAAACATCGAGTACCACTCTAAGTGTTTTAATGTAAGGGTAATTAATTTATGAGTGATTCTGACAGAGTACTTCATTTATGGGTGGTAACCATTAAACAAAACATCACAAAGCATCTTACCCTGTTACGAGAAGTGTTTCTTATCTGAGTACTTCTTTTATGGGTGGCAACCATTATAGAAAACACCACAAAGCATCATATCATACTAAGAAGTATTTTTTATCGTAGTACTTCATTAGTAAGTGGAAACCTTTCAAGAAAACTTCACAAATGATCATATCTTACCACGAGAAGAGTTACTTCTCCGATTACTTAATTTAAGTGTTGTAACCATTCACTAAAACACAATGAAGAAGCATCAAGTACCACTCTAAGTGCTTCAAGAATGAGTACTTAATTTTTTAGTAATTCTGATCAGAATAGTTCATTTATGAGTGGTAACCATTAAAGAAAATAACACGAATCATTCTACCCTGCTACGAGAAGTGTTTCTTATCTGAGGTCTTCATTTATGGGTGGTAACCATTAAAGAAAACACCACAAAACAAAATATCCTACTAAGAAGTGTTTCTTATCATAGTACTTCATTAGTGGGTGGTAACCTTTCAAGAAAACTTCACAAAGCGTCATATCTTACCACGAAAAAGTTTCTTCTCATAGTACATCATTTAAGTGTTGTAACCATTCACTAAAATACAACGAAGAAGCATCGAGTACCACTCTAAGTGCTTCATTTACGATTGCTTAATTTATGTGTAATTCTGATCCGAGTACTACATTTATGGGTGGTAGCCATTAAAGAAAACATCACAAAGCATCTTACCCTACTGCGAGAAGTGTTTTTTATCTGAGTACTTCATTAATGGGTGGTAACCATTAAAGAAATACCACCAAACATCATATCCAACTATAGAAGTGTTTCTAATCAGAGTACCTCATTTATGAGTAGTAACCTTTCAAGAAAACTCCCCAAAGCATTAAATATTACCATGAGTCGAGTATCTTATCCGAGTATTTCATTTAAGCTTTATAACAATTCACTAAAACACAACGAAGAAACATCGAGTACCACTCTAAGTGTTTTAATGTAAGGGTACTTAATTTATGAGTGATTCTGACAGAGTACTTCATTTATGGGTGGTAACCATTAAACAAAACATCACAAAGCATCTTACCCTATTACGAGAAGTGTTTCTTATCTGAGTACTTCTTTTATGGGTGGTAACAATTATAGAAAACACCACAAAGCATCATATCGTACTAAGAAGTGTTTTTGATCGTAGTACTTCATTAGTGAGTGGAAACCTTTCAAGAAAACTTCACAAATGATCATATCTTACCACGAGAAGAGTTACTTCTCCGATTACTTAATTTAAGTGTTGTAACCATTCACTAAAACACAATGAAGAAGCATCAAGTACCACTCTAAGTGCTTCAAGAATGAGTTCTTAATTTTTTAGTAATTCTGATCAGAATAGTTCATTTATGAGTGGTAACCATTAAAGAAAATAACACGAAGCATTCTACCCTGCTACGAGAAGTGTTTCTTATCTGAGGTCTTCATTTATGGGTGGTAACCATTAAAGAAAACACCACAAAACAAAATATCCAACTATAGAAGTGATTCTAATCAGAGTACTTCATTTATGAGTAGTAACCTTTCAAGAAAACTCCCCAAAGCATTAAATATTACCATGATTCGAGTATCTTATCCGAGTATTTCAATTAAGCTTTATAACAATTCACTAAAACACAACGAAGAAACATCGAGTACCACTCTAAGTGTTTTAATGTAAGGGTACTTAATTTATGAGTGATTCTGACAGAGTACTTCATTTATGGGTGGTAACCATTAAACAAAACATCACAAAGCATCTTAACCTGTTACGAGAAGTGTTTCTTATCTGAGTACTTCTTTTATGGGTGGTAACCATTATAGAAAACACCACAAAGCATCATATCATACTAAGAAGTGTTTTTTATCGTAGTACTTCATTAGTAAGTGGAAACCTTTCAAGAAAACTTCACAAATGATCATATCTTACCACGAGAAGAGTTACTTCTCCGATTACTTAATTTAAGTGTTGTAACCATTCACAAAAACACAATGAAGAAGCATCAAGTACCACTCTAAGTGCTTCAAGAATGAGTACTTAATTTTTGAGTAATTCTGATCAGAATAGTTCATTTATGCGTGGTAACCATTAAAGAAAATAGCACGAAGCATTCTACCCTGCTACGAGAAGTGTTTCTTATCTGAGGTCTTCATTTATGAGTGGTAACCATGAAAGAAAACACCACAAAACAAAATATCCTACTAAGAAGTGTTTCTGATCATAGTACTTCATTAGTGAGTGGTAACCTTTCAAGAAAACTGCACAAAGCGTCATAACTTACCACGAAAGAGTTTCTTCTCATAGTACATCATTTAAGTGTTGTAACCATTCACTAAAATACAACGAAGAAGCATCGAGTACCACTCTAAGTGCTTCATGTACGATTGCTTAATTTATGTGTAATTCTGATCCGAGTACTACATTTATGGGTGGTAGCCATTAAAGAAAACATCACAAAGCATCTTACCCTACTGCGAGAAGTGTTTTTTATCTGAGTACTTCATTGATGGGTGGTAACCATTAAAGAAATACCACCAAACATCATATCCAACTATAGAAGTGTTTCTCATCAGAGTACTTCATTTATGAGTAGTAACCTTTCAAGAAAACTCCCCAAAGCATTAAATATTACCATGAGTCGAGTATCTTATCCGAGTATTTCATTTAAGCTTTATAACAATTCACTAAAACACAACGAAGAAACATCGAGTACCACAGTAAGTGTTTTAATGTAAGGGTACTTAATTTATGAGTGATTCTGACAGAGTACTTCATTTATGGGTGGTAACCATTAAACAAAACATCACAAAGCATTTTACCCTGTTACGAGAAGTGTTTCTTATCTGAGTACTTCTTTTATGGGTGGTAACCATTATAGAAAACATCACAAAGCATCATATCATACTAAGAAGTATTTTTGATCGTAATACTTCATTAGTGAGTGGAAACCTTTCAAGAAAACTTCACAAATGATCATATCTTACCACGAGAAGAGTTACTTCTCCGATTACTTAATTTAAGTGTTGTAACCATTCACTAAAACACAATGAAGAAGCATCATGTACCACTCTAAGTGCTTCAAGAATGAGTACTTAATTTTTTAGTAATTCTGATCAGAATAGTTCATTTATGAGTGGTAACCATTAAAGAAAATAGCACGAAGCATTCTACCCTGCTACGAGAAGTGTTTCTTATCTGAGGTCTTCATTTATGGGTGGTAACCATTAAAGAAAACACCACAAAACAAAATATCCAACTATAGAAGTGTTTCTAATCAGAGTACTTCATTTATGAGTAGTAACCTTTCAAGAAAACTCCCCAAAGCATTAAATATTACCATGATTCGAGTATCTTATCCGAGTATTTCATTTAAGCTTTATAACAATTCACTAAAACACAACGAAGAAACATCGAGTACCACTCTAAGTGTTTTAATGTAAGGGTACTTAATTTATGAGTGATTCTGACAGAGTACTTCATTTATGGGTGGTAACCACTAAACAAAACATCACAAAGCATCTTACCCTGTTACGAGAAGTGTTTCTTATCTGAGTACTTCTTTTATGGGTGGTAACAATTATAGAAAACACCACAAAGCATCATATCATACTAAGAAGTGTTTTTGATCGTAGTACTTCATTAGTGAGTGGAAACCTTTCAAGAAAACTTCACAAATGATCTTATCTTACCACGAGAAGAGTTACTTCTCCGATTACTTAATTTAAGTGTTGTAACCATTCACTAAAACACAATGAAGAAGCATCAAGTACCACTCTAAGTGCTTCAAGAATGAGTACTTAATTTTTGAGTAATTCTGATCAGAATAGTTCATTTATGCGTGGTAACCATTAAAGAAAATAGCACGAAGCATTCTACCCTGCTACGAGAAGTGTTTCTTATCTGAGGTCTTCATTTATGGGTGGTAACCATGAAAGAAAACACCACAAAACAAAATATCCTACTAAGAAGTGTTTCTGATCATAGTACTTCATTAGTGAGTGGTAACCTTTCAAGAAAACTTCACAAAGCGTCATATCTTACCACGAAAGAGTTTCTTCTCATAGTACATCATTTAAGTGTTGTAACCATTCACTAAAATACAACGAAGAAGCATCGAGTACCACTCTAAGTGCTTCATGTACGATTGCTTAATTTATGTGTAATTCTGATCCGAGTACTACATTTATGGGTGGTAGCCATTAAAGAAAACATCACAAAGCATCTTACCCTACTGCGAGAAGTGTTTTTTATCTGAGTACTTCATTAATGGGTGGTAACCATTAAAGAAATACCACCAAACATCATATCCAACTATAGAAGTGTTTCTAATCAGAGTACTTCATTTATGAGTAGTAACCTTTCAAGAAAACTCCCCAAAGCATTAAATATTACCATGAGTCGAGTATCTTATCCGAGTATTTCATTTAAGCTTTATAACAATTCACTAAAACACAATGAAGAAACATCGAGTACCACTCTAAGTGTTTTAATGTAAGGGTACTTAATTTATGAGTGATTCTGACAGAGTACTTCATTTATGGGTGGTAACCATTAAACAAAACATCACAAAGCATCTTACCCTGTTACGAGAAGTGTTTCTTATCTGAGTACTTCTTTTATGGGTGGTAACAATTATAGAAAACACCACAAAGCATCATATCATACTAAGAAGTGTTTTTGATCGTAGTACTTCATTAGTGAGTGGAAACCTTTCAAGAAAACTTCACAAATGATCATATCTTACCACGAGAAGAGTTACTTCTCCGATTACTTAATTTAAGTGTTGTAACCATTCACTAAAACACAATGAAGAAGCATCAAGTACCACTCTAAGTGCTTCAAGAATGAGTACTTAATTTTTTAGTAATTCTGATCAGAATAGTTCATTTATGAGTGGTAACCATTAAAGAAAATAACACGAAGCATTCTACCCTGCTACGAGAAGTGTTTCTTATCTGAGGTCTTCATTTATGGGTGGTAACCATTAAAGAAAACACCACAAAACAAAATATCCTACTAAGAAGTGTTTCTGATCATAGTACTTCATTAGTGAGTGGTAACCTTTCAAGAAAACTTCACAAAGCGTCATATCTTACCACGAAAGAGTTTCTTCTCATAGTACATCATTTAAGTGTTGTAACCAATCACTAAAATACAACGAAGAAGCATCGAGTACCACTCTAAGTGCTTCATGTACGATTGCTTAATTTATGTGTAATTCTGATCCGAGTACTACATTTATGGGTGGTAGCCATTAAAGAAAACATCACAAAGCATCTTACCCTACTGCGAGAAGTGTTTTTTATCTGAGTACTTCATTAATGGGTGGTAACCATTAAAGAAATACCACCAAACATCATATCCAACTATAGAAGTGTTTCTAATCAGAGTACTTCATTTATGAGTAGTAACCTTTCAAGAAAACTCCCCAAAGCATTAAATATTACCATGAGTTGAGTATCTTATCCGAGTATTTCATTTAAGTGTTATAACAATTCACTAAAACACAACGAAGAAACATCGAGTACCACTCTAAGTGTTTTAATGTAAGGGTAATTAATTTATGAGTGATTCTGACAGAGTACTTCATTTATGGGTGGTTACCATTAAACAAAACATCACAAAGCATCTTACCCTGTTACGAGAAGTGTTTCTTATCTGAGTACTTCTTTTATGGGTGGCAACCATTATAGAAAACACCACAAAGCATCATATCATACTAAGAAGTGTTTTTGATCGTAGTACTTCATTAGTAAGTGGAAACCTTTCAAGAAAACTTCACAAATGATCATATCTTACCACGAGAAGAGTTACTTCTCCGATTACTTAATTTAAGTGTTGTAACCATTCACTAAAACACAATGAAGAAGCATCAAGTACCACTCTAAGTGCTTCAAGAATGAGTACTTAATTTTTTAGTAATTCTGATCAGAATAGTTCATTTATGAGTGGTAACCATTAAAGAAAATAACACGAATCATTCTACCCTGCTACGAGAAGTGTTTCTTATCTGAGGTCTTCATTTATGGGTGGTAACCATTAAAGAAAACACCACAAAACAAAATATCCTACTAAGAAGTGTTTCTTATCATAGTACTTCATTAGTGGGTGGTAACCTTTCAAGAAAACTTCACAAAGCGTCATATCTTACCACGAAAGAGTTTCTTCTCATAGTACATCATTTAAGTGTTGTAACCATTCACTAAAATACAACGAAGAAGCATCGAGTACCACTCTAAGTGCTTCATGTACGATTGCTTAATTTATGTGTAATTCTGATCCGAGTACTACATTTATGGGTGGTAGCCATTAAAGAAAACATCACAAAGCATCTTACCCTACTGCGAGAAGTGTTTTTTATCTGAGTACTTCATTAATGGGTGGTAACCATTAAAGAAATACCACCAAACATCATATCCAACTATAGAAGTGTTTCTAATCAGAGTACCTCATTTATGAGTAGTAACCTTTCAAGAAAACTCCCCAAAGCATCAAATATTACCATGAGTCGAGTATCTTATCCGAGTATTTAATTTAAGCTTTATAACAATTCACTAAAACACAACGAAGAAACATCGAGTACCACTCTAAGTGTTTTAATGTAAGGGTACTTAATTTATGAGTGATTCTGACAGAGTACTTCATTTATGGGTGGTAACCATTAAACAAAACATCACAAAGCATCTTACCCTATTACGAGAAGTGTTTCTTATCTGAGTACTTCTTTTATGGGTGGTAACAATTATAGAAAACACCACAAAGCATCATATCATACTAAGAAGTGTTTTTGATCGTAGTACTTCATTAGTGAGTGGAAACCTTTCAAGAAAACTTCACAAATGATCATATCTTACCACGAGAAGAGTTACTTCTCCGATTACTTAATTTAAGTGTTGTAACCATTCACTAAAACACAATGAAGAAGCATCAAGTACCACTCTAAGTGCTTCAAGAATGAGTTCTTAATTTTTTAGTAATTCTGATCAGAATAGTTCATTTATGAGTGGTAACCATTAAAGAAAATAACACGAAGCATTCTACCCTGCTACGAGAAGTGTTTCTTATCTGAGGTCTTCATTTATGGGTGGTAACCATTAAAGAAAACACCACAAAACAAAATATCCAACTATAGAAGTGATTCTAATCAGAGTACTTCATTTATGAGTAGTAACCTTTCAAGAAAACTCCCCAAAGCATTAAATATTACCATGATTCGAGTATCTTATCCGAGTATTTCATTTAAGCTTTATAACAATTCACTAAAACACAACGAAGAAACATCGAGTACCACTCTAAGTGTTTTAATGTAAGGGTACTTAATTTATGAGTGATTCTGACAGAGTACTTCATTTATGGGTGGTAACCATTAAACAAAACATCACAAAGCATCTTAACCTGTTACGAGAAGTGTTTCTTATCTGAGTACTTCATTGATGGGTGGTAACCATTAAAGAAATACCACCAAACATCATATCCAACTATAGAAGTGTTTCTCATCAGAGTACTTCATTTATGAGTAGTAACCTTTCAAGAAAACTCCCCAAAGCATTAAATATTACCATGAGTCGAGTATCTTATCCGAGTATTTCATTTAAGCTTTATAACAATTCACTAAAACACAACGAAGAAACATCGAGTACCACTCTAAGTGTTTTAATGTAAGGGTACTTAATTTATGAGTGATTCTGACAGAGTACTTCATTTATGGGTGGTAACCATTAAACAAAACATCACAAAGCATTTTACCCTGTTACGAGAAGTGTTTCTTATCTGAGTACTTCTTTTATGGGTGGTAACCATTATAGAAAACACCACAAAGCATCATATCATACTAAGAAGTGTTTTTTATCGTAGTACTTCATTAGTAAGTGGAAACCTTTCAAGAAAACTTCACAAATGATCATATCTTACCACGAGAAGAGTTACTTCTCCGATTACTTAATTTAAGTGTTGTAACCATTCACAAAAACACAATGAAGAAGCATCAAGTACCACTCTAAGTGCTTCAAGAATGAGTACTTAATTTTTGAGTAATTCTGATCAGAATAGTTCATTTGGGAGTGTTAACCATTAAAGAAAATAGCACGAAGTATCGTACCCTGCTACGAGAAGTGTTTCGTATCTGAGTTCTTCATTTATGGGTGGTAACCATTAAAGAAAACACCACAATACAAAATATCCCACTAAGAAGTGTTTCTGATCATAATACTTCATTAGTGAGTGGCAACCTTTTCAAGAAAACTCCACAAAGCGTCATATCTTACCACGAAAGAGTTTCTTCTCATAGTACATCATTTAAGTGTTGTAACCATTCACTAAAATACAACGAAAAAGCATCGAGTACCAATCTAAGTGCTTCATGTACGATTGCTTAATTTATGTGTAATTCTGATCCGAGTACTACATTTATGGGTGGTTGCCATTAAAGAAAACATCACAAAGCATCTTACCCTACTGCGAGAAGTGTCTCTTATCTGAGTATTTCATTAATGGTGGTAACCATTAAAGAAACACCACCAAACATCATATCCATCTATGAGAAGTGTTTCTACTCATAGTACTTCATTTATGAGTTGTAACATTTCAAGAAAAACTCCCCAAAGCATTAAATCTTACCATGAGTCGAGTATCTTATCCGAGTACTTCATTTAAGTGTTATAACAATTCACTAAAACACAACGAAGAAACATCGAGTACCACTCTAAGTGTTTTAATGAAAGGGTACTTAATTTATGAGTGATTCTGACAGAGTACTTCATTTATGGGTGGTAACCATTAAACAAAACATCACAAAGCATCTTACCCTGTTGCGAGAAATGTTTCTTCACAAAGCGTCATATCTTACCACGAAAGAGTTTCTTCTCATAAACTCCACAAAGCGTCATATCTCATATGTAACCATTAAAGAAAACATCACAAAGCATCTTACCCTACTACGAGAAGTGTTTTTTATCTGAGTACTTCATTAATGGGTGGTAACCATTAAAGAAACACCACCAAACATCATATCCAACTATGAGAAGTGTTTCTAATCAGAGTACTTCATTTATGGGTGGTAACCATTAAATAAAATATCACAAAGAATCATATCCTACTAAGAAGTTTTTGTGATCATAGTACTTCATTAGTGAGTGGAAACCTTGAAGAAAACTTCACAAAGCATCATATCTTACCACGAGAAGAGTTTCTTCTCCCATTACTTCATTTAAGTGTTGTGACCATTCACTAAAATACAACGAAGAAGCATCGAGTACCACTCTAAGTGCTTCATGTATTAGTACTTAATTTCTAAGTAATTCTGATTAGACTAGTTCATTTATGGGTTGTAACCATTAAATAAAACACAACAAAGCATCGTATCCTACTGCGAGAAGTGTTTCTTAACTAAGTAATTCATTTATGGGTGGTAACCATTAAAGAAAACACCACAAAGCATCATATCCTACGATGAGAAGTGTTTCTAATTAGAGTACTTCATTAGTGAGTGGTAACCTTTCAAGAAAACTTCACAAAACATCAAATCTTACCATGAGAAGAGTATCTTCTCCGAGTACTTCATTGAATTGTTGTAACAATTCACTAAAACACAACGAAGAAATATCGAGTACCACTCTTAGTGTTTCATGTAAGGGTACTTAATTTATGAGTGATTCGACAGAGTACTTCATTTATGGGTGGTAACCATTAAATAAAACAACACAAAGCATCTTACCCTGCTGCGAGAAGTGTTTCTTATCTGAGTACTTCATTTATGTTGGTAACCATTAAAGAAAACACCACAAAGCATCATATCCTACTAAGAAGTGTTTCTAATCAGAGTACTTCATTAGTGAGTGGTAACCTTTCAAGAAAACTTCACAAAGCATCAAATCTTACCAAGAGAAGAGTATCTTCTCCGAGTACTTCATTTAAGTGTTGTAACAATTCACTAAAACACAACGAAGAAATATCGAGTACCACTCTTAGTGTTTCATGTTAGGGTACTTAATTTATGAGTGATTCGACAGAGTACTTCATTTATGGGTGGTAACCATTAAATAAAACAACACAAAGCATCTTACCCTGCTGCGAGAAGTGTTTCCTATCTAAGTACTTCGTTTATGGGTGGTAACCATTATAGAATACACCACAAAGCATCATATCTTACTGAGAAGTGTTTTTTATCGTAGTACTTCATTAGTGAGTGGTAACCTTTCAAGAAAACTTCACAAAGCATCATATCTTACCACGAGATGAGTTTCTTCTCCGATTACTTCATTTAAGTGCTGTAACCATTCACTAAAACACAATGAAGAAGCATCAAGTACCACTCTAAGTGATTTATGTATGAGTACTTAATTTGTGAGTAATTCTGATAAGAATAGTTCATTTATGAGTGGTAACCATTAAAGAAAATAGCACGAAGCATCGTACCCTGCTACGAGAAGTGTTTCTTATCTGAGTACTTCATTTATGGGTGGTAACCATTAAAGAAAACACCCCAAAACATAGTATCCTTTTAAGAAGTGTTTCTGATTATAGTACTTCATTAGTGAGTTGTAACCTTTCAAGAAAACTCCTCAAAGCATCATGTATTACCACGAGAAGAGTTTCTTGTTCGAGTACTTCATTTAAGTGTTGTAGCCATTCACTGTAACACAACGAAGAAACATCGAGTACCACTCTTAGTGTTTCATGTCCGAGTACTTAATTTATGAGTGATTTTGATCATATTAATTTATTTATGAGTGGTAACCATTAAATAAAACATCACAAAGCATCTTACCCAACTGTGAGAAGTGTTTCTTATCTGAGTACTTCATTTATGGGTTGTAACCATTAAAGAAAACACCACAAAGCATCATATCCTACTAAGAAGTGTTTCTAATCAGAGTACTTCATTAGTGAGTGGTAACCTGTCAAGAAAACTCCACAACGCATCATATCTTACCAGGAGAAGAGTTTCTTCTCAGAGTACTTCATTTAAGTGTTGTAACAATTCACTAAAACACAACGAAGAAGCACATATACCAATCTAACTGTTTCATGTCCGAGTACTTAATTTATGAGTGATTCCGATGAATGTACTTAATTTATGGCTGGTAACCATTAAATAAAACATCACAAAGAATCATATCCTACTAAGAAGTGTTTCTGATCAGAGTACTTCATTTATGAGTTGTAACCTTTCAAAAAACTCCTCAAAGCATTATATCTTACCACGAGAAGAGTTTCTTCTTCAAGTACTTAATTTAAGTGTTGTAACCATTAACTAAAACACAACGAAGAAGCATCGAGTACCACTCTAAATGCTTCATGTACGAGTACTTAATTTATGAGTAATTATGATTCGAGTACTTCATTTATGGGTGGTAACCATTAAAGAAAACCTCCACAAAGTATTGTACCCTACTGCGAGAAGTGTTTCTTATCCGAGTACTTCATTTATGGGTGGTAACTATTAATGAAAACACCACAAAGCATCATATCCTACTAAGAAGTATTTCTGGTCATAGTACTTCATTTATGAGTGGTAACCTTTCAAGAAAACTCCACAACAGATCATATATTACTATGAGAAGAGTTTCTTCTCCAAGTACTTCATTTAAATGCTATAATCACTCACTAAAATACAATGAAAAAGCATCGAGTACCACTCTTAGTGTTTCATTATGAGTACTTAATTTATGAGTGATTCTGATCATAGTACTTCATTTATGGGTGGTAACCATTAAATAAAACATCACAAAGCATCTTACCCTACTGTAAGAAGAGTTTCTTATCTTAGTACTTTATTTTTTGGTGGTAATCATTAAATAAAATACCACAAAGAATCATATCGTACTAAGAAGTGTTTCTGATCAGAGTACTTCATTTATGAGTTGTAACCTTTCATGAAAACTCCTCGAAGCATCATCATGTCTTACCACGAGAAGAATTTTTTCTCCGAGTACTTCATTTAAGTATTGTAACCATTCATTGTAACACCACGAAGAAGCATAGATTATTAATCTTAGTGTTTTATGTCCAAGTACTTAATTTATTAGTGATTCTCATAAGAATACTTAATTTAAGGGTTGTAAATATTAAATAAAACATCAAAAAGCATTTTACCCTACTGCGAGAAGTGTTTATTATATGAGTACTTCATTTATGGGTTGTAACCATTAAAGAAAACCCCACAAGACATCATATCCTACTAGAAGTGTTTCTGATCATTATACTTCATTTATGAGTGGTAAGTAACCTTTCAAGAAAACTCCACAACGCATAATATCTTACCACGAGAAGAGTTTCTTCTCCGAATACTTCATTTAAGTGATGTACCCATTCATTGTAACCCAATGAAGAAGCATAGAGTACTACTCTAAGTGTTTCATGTTCGAGTACTTAATTTATGATTGATTCTGATCAAAGTAATTCATTTATGGGTGGTAACTATTAAATAAAACATCACAAAGCATCTTACCCTACTATGAGAAGTGTTTCTTATCTGAGTACTTCATTTATGGATGGTAACCATTAATAAAAACACCACAAAGTAGCATATCCTACTAAGTGTTTATGATCAGTGTTCTTCATTTATGACTGGTAACTTTTCAAGAAAACACCACAACACATCATATCTTACCACGAGAAGAGTTTCTTCTCCGAGTACTTCATTTAAGTGTTGTTACCATTCATTATGATTTGTTATCCCTTGTTCCTTTATGATTTCTTGAGCCATTTTCTTCAAAATGTAAATCTTCTCTGGATTTGTTATCCCTTGTTCCTTTATAATTTCAAGCGCAATCTCCAAGTATGTCCTTGGTTTCTTTCCGATAAGGGCTAACTTGTTGTCAAAATCTCTCCCCCCCCCCCTCCAAGATTTACTTCTTCTTCCTCATCTTCACTTTTTTCGGACTCACTTAGCCAAGTTGCTTGCAAGACTCTCTTGTTAGTCTTCTTAAATCGTCATTCTTATGGTCTTCTTCTTTGAGGAAAGATCACATAGCGATTTTGAATGCCATGACCTTTCTTGTTGCAAGATAGGCATACAATCTTTTGGTCTTGAGTTAGTCTCTCCTCATTTACTTTCCTTTCGAATTTTATTCCTCCTTTCACTAGCTTGGTAAGAAGGTTATTGTCTTTAGAGAGAACTTGGTTAAGGTTTTGGTATATTACTTCACTTGCCTCGAACTTATAAGGTGGATTAAATGAAGATTGAGCTGGTAAAGCAAAGATTTTTGTTGAGGTTGTGCTCTTGACTTCCTTGTGATTCTCCTCATGTGAGCAAAGTTGAGCGAACACCTCTTCGGGTTGATAAGTAAGCCCTTTAGCTTGTAAAGCTTCTATAAAGCTCACGACGTCATTCCAACCGGGCTTCTTGGACACCATTCTCAAAAGTTTACCTACAAAATCTTCATCACAAATGTTAGAACCAACTTCTACAAATTTATTTCTTAGAGAAACGAGTCTATGATAGAGACTTTCAAAGGACTCGGTATCTTTGAATTTCGTATTATCTAACTTTTTATTGCTAATCCGACCTTTCGAGTCTTTTTCATATGTTCATTCCCTTCATACCTAAGAACTAAGACATTCCATATTTCCTTAGCATTAGAGGAATGTGTGAGAGATAAGGCAATTGAATCATGAATTGAACTTAAGATTGTATTCATAGTATTATCATTAATGTACTTAAATTCTTTTGATTCTTTGGTAAGGATAACACCATCTAACTCATACTTTGGTATCCAACCATCTTCAACTATTTTTCAAAGTTCAAGCAAGCTTAGATAGTTTATCATACACATTTTCCAAAATGAAAAGTTCTTGCAACCTACTTCAAAGACCGGGGATTCTTTCACAAATTTTAATTGAGTCATATTTCACAAAATCAAGAACTAACAAGAATTTGGTGCTTAGCTAGGTATGAACCTATGTGCTCTCATACCAATTGTTAGAATTAGGGTTGTGGCTTAAAGCACAAGACTAAGGTCAATTTACTAGACGGAAGCATTTTCAATCAACAATTTCATATTAAAAGTTTTTAGACCTTAACCACCTAGCCAAGATTTAGAGCAAGCAATATCTAGAAGTAATAGAGCAAATCACAAATCAACAAAAAAACAAAGTAATAAAGAGAGAGCAATCGAGAACAAGAGAACATGTTATGTAATGTGGTTCGACCTATCAATCAACTTAGGCATACGTCCACGGATCACCCGAAACAAAATCTTCCTTCCGGGTCGATTTCACTATAAAACGAGTGTTCACTATCTTTGACTTCTTCTAAACAAGCTAGTCAATCTTCTTCTCCTAGACCAATGTACAAGACAACACCACACTACACGGTAAAAATGCCCGATTGACTACACAATTAAGGACAATGATACACCACTTAACAACACAAATGCGGTGCATCAAAGGCTAAAATCTAGCTAAGGGTTTATTCTCGGATTGACAATAAGAAAATAGAAGCTATTCTAATGCTCTCTAGGTTGGTAGTTGGAGGAGACTTGAATTAGGCTCTTTGATGTGCTCAATTTGATGCTTGGAAGCTTATGGGGGTGTTTGATACCCATACCCTGCTAGTTCTTTTTTGCATCAATTATATAGGCTGGACACTTCTTGGGATCTTGGAACCTTCAATTTAGACCCTGACGTTACACACCTTCCAGAACGCATGGTGGAAGGCGTTATAACGCCTTGTACATCTTCCAGAAATGCCCTTCTTCTCTTGTGCAACTGTCTTGTGGGCCAAATCCTGCAGGAACCCGTTATAACGCTTGGTGAACCCATTATAACGAGTTAGAAGGCATTGTGATGTCTTGTCCAAGTGTTACAGTAATGATGTGGTCGGGAAAATGTTGTTGATGCTGCCTCTCTCTCCTCCTAACTCGTTGTGATGGGGTGGACACCCGTTATGACGAGTTGCTGACCCGTTGTGACGGGTTCTAAAGGGTTATGATAATGTTGTGCTCTGTTTGATACTGTGAAGCCTTTTCTTGATGACTTGAGCATGTCTTGACTTGTCTAGGGCATATTTGAGCATTGTTTGACATCAGTATGTACCTGTTTTAACCTGCACCTTCACCAAAATTCATGTGCAAGGTTAGTACTTAATTATTTTGCAAATTGTCAAACAAGAGATGAGTTTAATCCAACAAAGATACCTCTAGGTTTCAATACGAATCAAACGATAGGCAAGGTATGTAGACCATGGAAGTCTATATATGGATTGAAATAATCTCCTCGAGCTTGGAATTGATATATTTCAGAGATCTGTGGTAGACACAGGGTATCAACAAATTAATGCTGATCACATAGTGTTCTTTAGACAACATGGAGGTCATACTACTATGTTTGTTGTGTATGTAGATGATATGGTCATTACAAGTGATGATGAAGAAGATATTAATGAAGGAGTTCGAGGTGAATGACCTAAGGTTGCTCAAATACTTTCTGGGGATCGAGGTTGCTCGTGGAGTAGAGGGAATTGTTCTCTTCCAAAGAAAGTATGTGTTGAATTTGCTCACAGAAACGGACATGCTTAGATGTAAGCCTACAGTCACTCCTTTTGATCTGGGGAACAAGTTGATCTTAGATGCTGGAGTGGAAGTCAATCGAGAGAGATATCATATTTGGTGGGTCGATTGATTTATATGAGTCATGCTCGTCCCGACATCTCATTTGCAGTTAGTATGATAAACCGCATGACCCATGAAAAGACCACATGGATGCAGTGTATGAAATTTTGAGATACTTGAAGAGTGCTCTAGGGATGGAACTATTGTTAAGAAACAACAGTCACCTAAACTTGAGGGTTACAGTGATTCTGATCGTGCAAGTTGTGTTGATGATATGAGGTCTACTTCAGGACAATATATCTTTGTAGCAGGTAATCTAGTCTTTTAAAAGAGTAAGAAACAGTTTGTGGTTGCACGATCATCAGTCGAACCCAAGTATAATGCAATGGCCCTAGGAGTTGCCGAGTCGTTGTGGTTGAAGGCACTTCTAGTTGAGTTGAAATTGGATCAAGGAACCCACGCATTTTTGGTGTGATGAAAATATGACCATCAGTATTGCTAATACTTTGATGCAACAAGATAGAACTAAGCATATTAATATGATAGATTTTTATCAAGAAGAAGCTGGATAATGAAATATTGAAGCTGTGTCATGTTTCAACTGAAGATCAAGTAGCAAATTGTCTCACAAAGGATCTTAGTTCTGTAAGCCTTTCTAAATATGTGATAAGATGAGCTTAGTGGATATCATTCGTTCATCTTGAGTAGTAGCGTTGAGAAACATAAAAAGACTAAGTTGATAAAAGAGTAATTATGAAATAGTTCAGAGACTTATGAGAAAAATGTATTACAAATTTATAAGAAAATATTATGTATATGTCCAATCGTGAATTAAATGAATTAAAGTGAAGAGCTCATCCTTACAAATTTGAGATGAGCTAACTGTTGTTGGAGCCACTTTCGGTTGGCAAAGTGGCTGCTTAAAACAATCTGAAAAGTATTAATTTTTTTTAACAAGTTAATATATTGCCTTTTTGTTCTGATACCTTGCATAGATTCGTACAACCAGCTCTTCCCTGTTCTCTAGCCCATAGGATGTTCAAAAACACCATTACCGCCCAAAGAGCAAGGATTTTCCTTGGCACTGCGTTAGAAGGCAAACACGTACTGAACGGATCAGAAGCATATGGCAGAACTCAATTGTTGGGTGAGCTCTAGAAAATGAAAAATGTTCTAGAGATACTGAGTTTGATACGTAATTGATATCGACTAAAGATTTTCTGTCACAGAACGCTCATGTCGCTGGAAGCTCATTTCCAACTTCCGATCTCCAATTTCTTTTCATATTACACATGTTTCCTGTCTCTCTCTCGTGCGTGCGTCATTACTCCATCTTCACGATCTATTCCCCTCTTAAACTTCATTTTTGTTGTTATACATATTAATTGAAAACGTCAGCATACAAAATATGGTTGTTAGACATGTTATTCTAGTTGTCATGAATGTTAGTTGATTTACTATGCATACTTATTTGGTTATGTATGTTAATTGAAAACAACAGCATACAAAATATGGTTGTTAGACATATTATTCTAGTTGTCATGTATGTTGATTGATTTTACTATGCATACGTATTTTGATTATGCATGTTAATTGAAAATGCCAGCATACAAAATATTATTGTCAAGTATGTTATTCTAGTTGTCATGCATGTTGATTGATTTTACTATGCATATTTATTTTTTGTTATAAGTTGTTATGCATGTTATTCTAGTGTCGTGCATGTTATTTTAGTTGTTATGTATGTTATTTGATTTATTATACATACTTACTTATTATAGTTGTTATACATGTTAAACTTCATTTTGATGTTGTTATGCTTGTTAGTTGATTTACTATGCATATTTATTTAGTTGTTATGCATATTTATTTAGTTGTTATGCATATTAATATAGTTGTTATAATAGTTTTTGTGATGTAATGCAGCTTAAATTTAATTTTTCTGTTGTTATGCATGTTAATTGAAAACACATGCATACTTATTTAGTTGTTATGCATGTTATTCTAGTTGTTATGGTATTTTTTTATTGTAATGCAGCTTAAACATCATACATCATTTTTCTATTATTGTGTATGTTAATTTAAAATGCATACATGCAAAATTTGATTGTTATGTCTGCTATTCTAATTGTTATGCATACAAAATTCACATGTATACGAAATGAAAATTCATAATAAATTAACATGCAGCCGAACTCGAATAACATGCATTACAACGCGTTTAACATGCATAACGACGCACGTATCAATTGTGTATAACAAAGTAGCAACTAAAGAGGACAATTTGTACAAAATGAAAACGATTTTGACCAAAACTTGACGCACGTACCGATTTGATATCAAATTACGTATCAGTATATCATCTCTCATAGAAAATTGCTCCAGTGAGAACAAAATTCAAATATGTATTCAAGTTTCCAATTGTGTTGATTTTATAGGGTCCGATAAAGGAAGAATCTAAACTGAATTACAACAACTTTTTATAAAGAAACTGATGATCCAACTTTGATGGTAGGTTAGGCAGAACATTACTAGTTTCCAATACTTTATCAGTGCCTCCCACACAAAATGACTTGAATTTTTTTCACTGTTCTTGTTGGAAGTTTGCTGAGATTTTCAGACAAATGTACCGAATTACATCTTTTTGTTATAGGAAGGTGATACAAAAATAGAACGCAGATTACACTCAATATCCACAAACAGAAAGCTATGAAGGGCAGTATTTATTATCAATTAACTTTAGAACATGAATATAGGTGGAAAAAAATGATCTCTATGTATACACACAGGGTCTTTAATGACCTGGTCTCACATACTGTTTGGTTTCATCTGCCAGCTTTTCCCACTCAACTGCCGTCCTCTGTGAATAAACAACCTGCAGTTGTCAAAAAGTTCCTTTAATTATGTAAAAAATATTAGAATGGTTTATTAACAGAAAAATCCAGAGTATCATCAGTTCTTTATTTCACATGATTACTACCTGGCTATTTACAAATCCCTTCAACATGGTCACGAATTCACTGCGCCTCTCCTTCTCAATTCTGTGCAGTTCAGATTTGTTGTTTTCCTGTATGATGCCAAATAAAAAGTAAGCCATAGAACAAGAGAAGTGAAACATGTGAGTAGTCTACACTGTACAGTATAAGATCAAGTAACCTTGATGCGCTCATATTGTCTAATAGCATTGTTTTTTGCATCTTCAGTGAATCTTATAGTCTCTCTCAGTTCCTCTATTTTAGCAGCTTTTGTCTTGTCCTGGCCAAATACTTTTACTGACGCAGCCTCAAGTTTATCCAACCTGGTATTCATGGACACTATATCTGTTGAGAAAGTTTGCACAGTATTCAAAGCATTTGCACGATCCAAAAATGCATTATTGATCGGGATCATCAGCCCCAAATATTCATGCAGTATATCCTACAGAAAAAGCATCAAATAGAACCTGGTTAATATAACAGTAACTAGAGTGTCTAACCTGTTCACTAGATAACCTTGTTAGAAACATACCCCAAAAATAATAACACGGCAGAAAAGACTATCTTCTCATTATCTTGATAAAGGACCAAGTAATTTACAATCTCAAAAACTACAGCTAAGGTTCATTCTTTATTAGATAATTTTGAAATTTATGGTACCTACCATTGGAACCACAATCCAAGTCCAACTGTCAACTAAAAGTTTGGGGCTTGGATCTTGAAGAGTTAGTGAAATGAGGGCATTGTTACAACACTCTTAACAACAAAAAAGCCTTTTTTAAATAGAGTACAAACAAGATTTCAAGTACCAGATGTGTGGCGGTTTGTGAATTCAGGGCTCGCTGAAGCCGGCTAACCTTCACAGCAGTAAGTGCAAAGTGTCTGGTCATATCAGCACGCAAGGTCTGAGATTCCCATTTTGACTGTTCATTGTCAAATTTTGATAGCTTGACAAAGGTCATGCCCATTTCCCCAATTGTCTCCCCCATGTCTTGTTGTGCTTTCACAAAAGCTTCAGCCTATTGAAGTTAACCAGCATTAGGGTGATTTGACTCAAGTTTATGTATTAGAAAGAGAAGACTGACTAACAGGAGAATAGTATACCAGAAATTTCACAAAAACAAGACTCAAGTTAACCAGCCTTTCACAAAAACAATTTTTTTTAAAAAAAAAAAACTATGTATATGCAATTCCAGCAATTTTAATGACTGACTAACAGGAGAATAGTATACCAGACGGTATCTGTAGTGAGCGCAATATTAAATTCTTCCAAAAGATGGGTGTTACTCTCTTTTATTGTTCACAATCTTCTGTTTCAAGTTGCAGGTTGTAACTTTCACACCGGTAACACTTTTCAGTAAATTTAGCTGGATTTTTTTTTAACATCTAGATCCAGTTGGACAGTATTTCACTACAACAATTACCACAATATCCAGAAAGTAAGACCAATAATTCATAAATGCACATTGATATGAACCTGCTGAGAGATAGTGGTTAGCTGTTGTGCCAAGTCAAGAACCATGGCCTTCTTCACCAAGAAATCCTTATCCTCCTCCAGCACCCTGGGACCAGCCACTGATCCACCTCCTCCCCACCCATTAACCATTGTCTGCTTAATATTACTGAACATCCCAAAAAAGTCCCTACCACCTTTCACTGGCACACTCCCTACCAAACCATCTCTTACTACCTGAGGCCGACTTGGCACTGGTAAACTGTCCTCTGAATCCACCTCAT